>CM044556.2:8318062-8408062 GCA_024416835.2 Perccottus glenii | reverse complement strand
AAGCAGAGACGAGATCCTGTGGTCCCCAAACCAGACTCCTCCGGCCCCTGGCTGCGCATAGAAATCCTGTCCATAAAGACAATGAACAGGACCGGTGACAAAGGGCAGCCCTGCCGGAGTCCAACATGCACTGGAACAGGTCTGACTTACTGCCGGCAATGCGAACCAAGCTCCTGCTCGTCGTACAGGGACCGGACAGCCCTTAGGAAAGGGCCCCGGACCCCATACTCCCAGAGCACCCCCATAGGGCGCCACGAGGACACAGTCGAATGCCTTCTCCAGATCCACAAAACACATGTGGACTGGTTGGGCAAACTCCCATAAACCCTCCAGCACTCTGGAGAGGGTATAGAGCTGGTCCAGTGTTCCACGACCGGACGAAAACCGCATTGTTCCTCCTGAATCCGAGGTTCAACTATCGGTCGCATTCTCCTCTCCAGTACCCTGGCATAGACTTTCCCGGGGAGGCTGAGGAGTGTGATCCTCTGTAGTTGGAACACACCGGTCCCCTTCTTGAAAAGAGGGACCACCACCCCGGTCTGCCAGTCCAGAGGTACTGTCCCCGATCACGCCACGCGATATTGTAGAGGCGTGTCAACCAAGACAGCCCTACAACATCCAGAGACTTGAGGTACTCAGGGCGTATCTCATCCACCCCCGGTGCCTTGCCACTGAGGAGCTTCCCAACTACCTTAGTGACTTCGGCCTGGGTGATGGACGAGTCTACCTCCGAGCCCTCGGCCTCTGCTTCCTCAGTGGAAGACGTGTCGGTGGGGTTGAGGAGATCCTCGAAGTATTCCTTCCACCGTCCAACAATATCCCCAGTTGAAGTCAGCAGGTTCCCACCTCCACTGTAAACAGTGTTGGCAGGGCACTGCTTCCCCCTCCTGAGGCGCCGGACGGTTTGCCAGAGGCCGACTGATAGTCTTTCTCCATGGCCTCACCGAACTCCTCCCAGACCCGAGTTTTAGCGTCCACGACCACCTGGGCTGCAGTCCGCTTAGCCTGCCAGTACCTATCAGCTGCCTCAGGAGTCCCACGGGCCAACCAGGCTCGGTAGGTCTCCTTCTTCAGCTTGACGGCATCCCTTACTTCCGGTGTCCACCACCGGGTTCGGGGGTTGCCGCCACGACAGGCACCGGAGACTTTACGGCCACAGCTTCGGGTGGCCGCATCGACAATGGAGGTGGAGAACATGGTCCACTCGGACTCAATGTCTCCAACCTCCCTCGGGATCTGGTCGAAGCTCTGCCGGAGGTGGGAGTTAAAGGTCTTTCTGACAGGGGGCTCTGCCAAACGTTCCTGACAGACCCTCACAGTACGTTTGGGCCTGCCGAGTCTGTCCAGCTTTCTCCCCCGCCATCGGATCCAACTCACCACCAGGTGGTGATCAGTTGACAGCTCCGCCCCTCTCTTCACCCGAGTGTCCAAGACATGCGGCCGGAGGTCAGATGAAACAACTATAAAGTCGATCATCGATCTCCGACCTAGGGTGTCCTGGTGCCACGTGCACTGATGGACACCCTTATGCTTGAACATGGTGCTCTTCTTCTCTGTCCTTCAGACAAGGCGGACGTGTTTTCCCTCTGCTCCCTCTGTGCTCTTGCTCTCTGTTATCAGTATAAGTTCCTCCTGTCTCGTGTCTTCATTTTTTCGTCATTTTTCTCTGTTCTTCTTGGACTTTACTGCCTGCCGGGCTCCTAAGAACCGATTATGGATTTAATTACCTGGTCTCTGAGCGCTATTGACACTATTTTTCACAAAGAAGGGTGCTCGGGAACCCACCTGCCCTGGCGGAACCTTTGCCGCAGGCTACAGGACGCCTGGAAGAACTGGCAGGTTCTGTGTCTGGAAGCTCTGTCGGTTGAGGACGTTGAGGACATCTATATGTTTGGATTCATGATAGCTGGATTCCTCCTTATTGGTCTGGGGAATGCCTTTAACTATCGGAAAATTTGCAAGACAGCTGCCTTCAAATCTACCCAGCCGCTGTCTACTGAAATTAAAAAGTGCTTTCATGACGTGGGTGAAAGTTTGAAAGGGCTACATCAAAGAGATGCGCAGTCCGAGGAGCTGGAGATCTCTCAGCACGGACTGCTGACATACAGAAAAGTGTTCATAACACCGAAAGACAGACTGGAGAGCTACTGTGCGGCTTAACTGATGTGAAGGGATTACATCAATGGGGCACACGAATCGAAGAGCTGATTCGCACCATCTTGGCCCGATCTGAGGACACTCAGAAAGAGTGGATATCATCGAGAAACTGTCCGGTGAGCTGCTACGTAGTGTTTCTGGGCTGCATATAATGAAAGATACATCAAGGTTACTCCACGACATGGACTCACGAAACTGGCGCTGAGGACCAGAACTGATCGATCACGATCCGGAGAAATTACGAAGATCAAATATATAAATTACAAATCTCTGCTGTGCTTCCCCCTTCCCCCTCGGAAGCCTAGCCGGCAGCTGGGGTCTTATCTTATCCGCTTGAGACTCTCCGTTCCCAGCCAAGGCCACTGACTCTCACTCCAACAGACTGCCTATTCACCGCCCACAGAGGCCTTGGACTCCTATCCTATCCTAACACCAGCCCAAACCAACAGTCTGCCACTTTTACATCTGTCTGACCCTGTACTATTACTTGTTTTGTTGAAACTGCTACTGTTGTTTATGTTGTAACTGCTACTGTTGTTATAACTACCTGTCTGTTATGTCTGTACATGTGATGTTTGCTATGTTTGTGCAATACTTTATTTCATTTTCCGGAGGATCATCGGCGCGCTGTAATAGCGTACTGGTGTGGCCTTGCAACCTTTTGTGTTATCTATGTATAAATGTAATATGTTGCACCACTAAATAAGCTTTTCGTTATAGTGTACTTTTACATCTGTAATGACAATAAATTGAATAAATAAAAAATAAATAAAATAATTATGGACAAACTGTTGCTAGGACAGAAGTCCAATAACAGAACACCACTCGGGTTCAGATCCGGGGGGCCGTTCCTCCCAATCACGCCCCTCCAGGTGTCACTGTCGCTGCCCACGTGAGCATTGAAGTCCCCCAGTAGAACGACGGAGTCCCCGGTCGGAGCACTTTCCAGCACCCCTCCCAGAGACTCCAAGAAGGCCGGGTACTCTGCACTGCCATTTGGCCCGTAAACACAAACAACAGTGAGAGACCTATCCCCGACCCGAAGGCGCAGGGAAGCGACCCTCTCGCCCACACCAGCTCGCAGCCTCTCGCCGCAGGCAACTCCAGAGTAGTGGAGAGTCCAGCCTCTCTCGAGGATTTGGGTTCCAGAGCCCAAGCTGTGCGTGGAGGTGAGCCCGACTATCTCTAGTCGGTATCTCTCGACCTCCCGCACAAGCTCAGGCTCCTTCCCCGCCAGCGAGGTGACATTCCTTGTCCCTAGCGCCAGATTCCGTGTCCGGGGATTGGGTCGTCGAGGCCTCCGGCTTCGACTGCCACCCAATCCACTTTGCACCGGCCCTTTACGGTTCCTCCCGCAGGTGGTGGGCCCACGGGAGGTCGGCCCCACGTCGCTCCTTCGGGCTGAGCCCGGCCGGGCCCCGTGGGGAAAGACCCGGCCACCAGACGCTCGCGTGCGATCATTCGGGCACTCAAACCCCTCCACCACGATAAGGTTGCGGTTCAAGGAGTTCATAGTCATATATCATTATAGATAATAAACTGTCAGTTCTTAAGCTCAATATGTTTTTGAATGTGATAAATGTCTGTGTCCAGTTTCTGTGGAGATTCTCATTTATTTACTGTTCAAAGAATTTTTAGTTCGGATCAAGGAGTGAGAGATGGAGGCAGCAGTATAATTTGGAATGAATTGGTTAGGTTTAATTCTTGCAAAAATTAAACAATTCATACACAGTAACAATGATGCAGGGTGAATTGCTTAAAGAGCTTTCAGTTCATTCAGATTTTATAGCTTGTATGTACAGTGTTAGCCAGGATGCAGAATGTAAACAGTGGTTGGTTATATCTACGTTTGGATTAGCATGAAGGACACAATGTCCAAAATGTGTTTTAATAACAGCTGACGGTCATGATCAGAACAGGACTGAAAGCAATCAGCAATCACTAATAACAGCAAACATACAATTCTTATAACAGTCCATCTGTAAATAAAGAGTCAGTAAAATCTAACAGTTCCCATAAATGTACTTGCTCTATAATAATATAACTGTTAAAATACACCAGAATACAGGAAATTACACTTACTCTGTAAAATATTTCTGGGGGAGGACCACCCAGACCCTGCTAATAAAATGATTACATCTTTATGCGTCAACCACTGTGTTTTACGTGTCTGTCTCTGTACGACCGGAGCAGGAGCTTGGTTTGCATTGCCGGCAGTAAGTCAGACCTGTTCCAAGTGCATGTTGGACTCCGGCAGGGCTGCCCTTTGTCACCGGTCCTGTTCATTATCTTTATGGACAGGATTTCTAGGCGCAGCCAGGGGCCGGAGGGAGTCTGGTTTGGGGACCACAGGATCTCGTCTCTGCTTTTTGCAGATGATGTTGTCCTGTTGGCTCCATCAAGCCAGGACCTTCAGTGTGCACTGGGACGGTTTGCAGCCGAGTGTGAAGCGGCTGGGATGAGGATCAGCACCTGTGTCTCTTGCCTTCTGAGTTCACTCTTCCTTTAAAGCTATAAACCAAGAATGACTTGAGTTACAGGAATATGTTAGTGGAAGTTGTGATGGTGGGGCCCAATGTGAGATCTTTTCACAGGACCCAAAATTCCTGGCAGGTCCCAGGTGGTGATGCACAGCCTACTTTGTTGATTTATGCAAATTAGCCATGTGGTCCAGGTTTCTTTCCCCATATGGCCCAGTCCTAATTAGTACTACACTACCCAGCTTTTTAGAGTTACTTTCTGAAATAAACAGACTCCTAGGCAGTTTTTTAGTTGTTGTTTTTTATTATTATTTTGTAAGAATTATTAAAATGTACAAAAGACAACACATACAACAAAACAATATATTATCTGCGATGGGTCCCTGTGTTGACGAAGAGTCAGTCAGTGAGAGGAAACAGCAGGAACGAGGTCTACCGGGGTTTGTTTTAAACTCAGCATTTTTTAATATTAAGAGTATTGGTAAAAATAATAACAGCTCATGGTTCTGTAGAAGGCGTTGTTTTACCATGCGGAGCTGTGTTTGCCAGTCGTCGCATTCGCCTGAAGAGAAACACAAACAATTAAAAACACTAAGAAATACCATACCAACTACATGTGGCACAATAAGACATGAGACTGTATTGTATTTCTCAACGCTCTGATGGAAGAATACTATAGCTCCCTGTCTGTCCATTTGTCTTACAGTAAAATGTACTTTTAAATAACATGTTGAAGGGTTATTGATTTGATAAACACTAAGGCTCAATCTCAATTCTCTAACTCATCCCCTAGGGGTGTCTCTTGTGAAAACAAGGGCTAACGGAGTCTGGGCCTAAAGACCACTACAGGTAATAAACTATGTACAAGTACATCCAACACTAAAGTGAGCCAAAAAAGTATCTAATTCAGTATTTCACAGTAATCGTTTGGTCTATGTCTTTATTTAAAAGACTTTAATTTAGTTTAATTTGTTGATAATTGCTCCACTAAATGCGATTGTGACAAAAAAAAGCTCTCACAGTGAGTTTGGATGGAGGGGGGTGCTGCAGTTTTTTTAGTCCACTCTTTCTAAGTCTATTGCACTGCTGTCCCTCACCTTGTGTTTCTGTCTTGGTCCCTGATCTTCTTCTCCATCTCGGCGTCTGTCAGTGTCTCCAGCAGGGGGCACCACTGGTCTGCATCACCTGTGTTTCTGATGGCAATCTCCACAGTGGGCAGTGGGTTCTCACTGACAAATCACAGGACACACAGTTTAATTGACAGTGAGACTAAAGAGAATCATTTCCATAGAAGTGGTGTGGTACAGGACAGTTTAAATTGTCAAGAGGATCGTAGAATCCCAAATGTAGTACTTTGATAATTCCCCTCTGGTTCTATCAAGGGGTGGGGCAGTTGAATGGACAACAGATAATCATTACTTGAGAAATTAAATGAAAAACATAAAATTATAATTTTTTTTAAACAATGCTTGTCTTGTTCTTGTGATAAACAGCCATATTCCAATAAGAAACAAAATGCTAAATGTTTTTATGACAAACTGGTGGTTATTAGCAACAGCTGTGCCCATTTTTAGCAGCATCTTACAGTTACACCTCCAGCCTCTTACAATGCAACAAAGAAGGATTTACTTTTTTTTAATCTATCTACTGGCAACGCATCTAAACTCAGTTTGCTTCAAATGTGATTTATTTCTCATTTAGAGAACGAGTCAGTGTGGCCACAACAGTTTGTTGCAATTGACTTTGTTTTTTGTTTTAAATAGACTTGTACCTGAATGCATAGGTCCGCTGGTGCCAGCTGAGTTGCCCTCTGATGCTGTAGGCGATGGTGGTAACAAACTCTCCTCCGAGGCCCAGCTCGGAGCACAGTTTCAGAGCAAACTTCTCTGGCGAGTTCTCCCTCTCTGACATGTCCCACTCGAACTGGTCCACCAAAGAGATGTTGCCCACGTGGATGTTCAACTACACAAAGAAAAACACAAACAAATATAGAACAATTTAAAGCAGCAATGTCAGTTTGGTCCACTTTGTGGCATCTTCATTTGCTGACGCACCTTAATGATAACTCTCTGGTCTGTCTGCTCGTCCAGGATGCTGTCAGTGGGATACGACTCAATCTGCTGTCGGATGGCGGATGGCGATGGCGAACGCCAGCGGATTCAGGTCCAAGTCGTCACAAAGGATCTCGGCGAACATCTCCGGCGTCATCAACTTCTCTGCATGTTAAGAAAGAACAAACTTACCGTCAGAACAGGGACTGGCTAAATCTACATCAACTGGAATTTGTCTTTCTAGCAGGATTCTTGTGGAGATCCAAGGCTTTACATTTGTTGTTTGTCAAATAAAAATATACAGTTTGATGGTAACAAAAAAAAAACAAAAAAAATTAACAAGTTCATGAAAAACTTTTTTTCTTTTTTTCCATTAAGACAATCAACATTTTAGAAAATATAGTACTACACAAGTCTCCCAGTGACAATAGCAGGTTTCACAGCTTAGCAAATGATAAAGACTGCCTATGGTCATATTTAAACTACATAGTAATACATATGATTTGCATATAAACATAGCAAGTTAAGTATACAGACTCCCATTGTTCTGGAAGAAAGGCAGAAACAGGCACTCACTCTGCTTGTGTTGTTTATGTGACAGCAGCTCGTGAACACCACACCGACACAATTACTGTAAGTGTATTAAATATGCAAATTAACAGCCCTTGAGTGAGTCAGGGTCTTGGCTTTTCTAAGGTTTTGTGACTGAAACCTTTCTTCCTAAAGTGGCAGCATAATTCTGTTGTTGTAAAGGTAGTGCAAAGTTCAATTACAAAGGCACTGCAGAATGTGGAGCCATGACTGTCTACAAACCAACTGCAGAGAGCTGCTGTTTTTCACCTGTTGAACTGATTAAAACAGCTTTTCCCAATGAATCAATGTAATTAGGATGCTTTAGAACAGCTTGGACCATTTGGAATGATATAGAATTTTGGATTTGCCCAAAGACTGACAGTTTGGAAAGGGCATGAATAAATTTGGACATGCCACTTTTTGTTCAAATGTAAATAAAAGCTGAGAAATATTTTTTATCACAATGTCTCTTGTACATTGTCTTATTATCTTCTGGAAGATGCCTGTGTCATTTCCAATCAAGAAAAACTTGCTGGTTGAATAAAAGTAACTTGAACTCAAAATTTGCCTCAGGTATGAATAATTTCGGGCATGCCTGTATGTCTAGGTTTATGAGAAAAGGTTGATTGTGTTAAATATTGCAATAATTCACTGCACAATTCTTGTATTGAGTTGAATTTCATCCAAAACTTTTTTATTTTATTTTAAAATTCATAAGGAAAATGTTCTTTTCATGTATACAAATTTTCCTTTATTCATTTCTGCTTAATCCTGTTAGGAGTCGCAGGTGACTGGAACTTATCCCAGCAACTTTAGGCCTTATTTTGGGGGGGTACATCCTGGACAATGGCAATAGTTGGTCAGTTAGTCGCAGGGCTGCCAATTAAATATTTTTTTTTATTAAAATCAAACACTTTGTTTTGAGTATTGCTTTAAAAAGTTTGTTGCTTATTTAGATTAAACAAATGTTGTGAGATACAGTTTCTGTGCTCACTAATTTGATAAATTAAATTATTCATACACTGTTGCTCTTGTGGATGTGCAGAATGGATGTGTACAAAATGAGATTATCAGATTCTTACATAAAAACATACAAACATAACATAAAATACATCTTAAAATACAGTATCGGGATATGTTGTATCATCAGGTGCTTGCTAATACACACCCTGTTATGTATGCGTAATGTTTTTTTTTTTGAAAAGGGGACAGTGCATATTGATAAACATATCCATAGATTATGTATATAGCCAACGGCTACTTTACATCTGTTGTCCCTGGCAGGTCAGGAGGAGAGAAGAAAAGAAAATAATAAATTATTCATGTTAGTCATAAGACAACATGTAACACACTGCACTCAATATAAATAACAGTCCATAATAGACAAAAAAAATGTTAATAATGCACAGAAAAACTAACACATAACTATGACAATTACACACATCATAGAAAAAGAACCTCAGTTTTCACAGGTCTATATTAATGTCCATAATCATAGTCATAATTACCCACTGAAGTCCTCTGATGTCATCAGTATGAGACTTCTTTATGTCAAAATGACTACATAAACGCGAGGTGGCTCAAAAAATAATTGATGCTCTCAGGGATTTTCCATGAGTCAACGATTAATTTGACTCATGGAGCTCAAGCGTAAGTGAGTAAGCGTATGTGAAATTTGCAGAGGTTTTTGCCTTGTTTGTTTCCTCCCCAAATCTTACAGCAGTCAATGAATTAAATATAAAGGTTGCCGTTACCGTTCATGTTCCAGGTAAAAGCGTCCCTGAGTTTCTGTCCCTCAATCTCCATGTCCAAGCGAATGGGCACCAGGACTTCAGGCTGAGTGGCGTTTTCGTGAATAACAGCCGGATCGTGGTCGTCGAAACTATAAAACATATAATTTAATCATTATCCTTTAAATCTCCCTAGTGGAAGGAGACATTAGTTTCATTACTTTCTGTTCTAGTGTCTAAAGCTGCCCAGTACTGAAACTGCTCAAAAAAAATGAAACACTTTTTGCACAGTTTGGTTCGGTTTTGTCCTCACCAGAGCGGGAAGGTCCTCTTCTTGTCCCGCCCAAGCCGGCTGCGGTTGATGGTCGTGGAACAGGGCACCGCGTCGAGATGGTGCGAACTGTTGCAAAGTCGGTACCCACTGACTGTTCCTCTTCGCTTCTGTTCCCTAAAACAATAATTAACAAACAGTTAAAGTAACACAATGTTACTCTTTATCTCAGCATATGGTGCCATTTGGATAACTGTCAGCCTCAAATTCATGTTGATAGTTTCTTGACACAGAAAAACTAGCCCAAATATTGCCATTACAACAATATACTAGATATTAATAGATAGGTAACAGTCCCATGTGAGTTTACAAAAGTTACATAAAATTGGTTTAGAAAGGTGCATGTCATGTGTTGAGTCAGTAACCAGTCCTCTACTTTACAACTAGCTCCACCTTTTCAAGTGGACCACAAAGCCGGACTTGCTTGGGACCCCTGTTGAAGCATCCCCAAAGTGGAATGGTACACTTTTTTGGGGATGCTTTTTAACCTCACAGGGAGTGGAATCATGTGACTAGACTAGTGTTTTTGAGACTCAAGTGCTCAGGTGTTACTACTGTATGTCATACAGACGTGGACAAAATTGTTGGTACCCTTCGGTCAATGAAAGAAAAACTCACAATGGTCACAGAAAAAACTTTATTCTGACAAAAAGAATAATAAATAAAAATTCTATGAATGTTAACCAATGAAAGTCAGACATTGCTTTTCAACCATGCTTCAACGGAATTATTTAAAAAAAAAAACTTGTGTAACAGGCCTGGACAAAATTGATGGTACCCCTAGAAAAGACTGTAAATAATGTGACCAAATGGACATGTTAATTCAAGGTGTGTGCACTAATTAGCATCACAGGTGTGTACAATCTTGTAATCAGTCAGTGGGCCTATTTATAGGGCTTCAGGTAGTCACTGTGTTATCTGGTGACATGGTGTGTACCACACTCAACATGGACCAGAGGAAGCGAAGGAAAGAGTTGTCGCAGGAGAATAGAAATAAAATTATAGATAAGCATGATAAAGGTAAAGGCTATAAGACCATCTCCAAGTAGCTAGATGTTCCTGTGACTACAGTTGCACATATTATTCCGAAATTTAAGATCCATGGGACTGTAGCCAACCTCCCTGGACGTGGCCGCAGGAGGAAAATTGATGACAAATCAAAGAGATGGATAATCCGAATGCTAACAAAAGAGCCCAGAAAGACTTCTAAAGAGATCCAAGGTGAACTCCACGCTCAAGGAACATCAGTGTCAGATCGCACCATCCGTCGTTGTTTGAGCCAAAGTGGACTACATGGGAGACCAAGGAGGACACCATTGTTGAAAACAAATCATAAAAAAGCTAGACTGGAATATGCCAAACTACATGTTGACAAGCCACAAAGCTTCTGGGAGAATGTCCTATGGACAGATAAGACAAAAATGGAACTTTTTGCCAAGGCACATCAGCTCTATGTTCACAGACGGAAAAATGAAGCATATCAAGAAAAGAACACTGTCCCTACTGTCAAACATGGAGGAGGCTCTGTTATGTTCTGGGGCTGCTTTGCTGCATCTGGCACAGGGTGTCTTGAATCTGTGCAGGGTACAATGAAATCTGAAGACTATCAAGGGATTCTAGAGAGAAATGTGCTGGCCAGTGTCAGACAGCTTGGTCTTAGTCGCAGGTCATGGGTCTTGCAACAGGACAATGACCCAAAACACAGCTAAAAACACCCAAGAATGGTTAAGAGGAAAATATTGGACTATTCTAAAGTGACCTTCTATGAGCCCTGACCTCAATCCTATTGAACATCTTTGGAAGGAGCTGAAACATGCCGTCTGGAAAAGACACCCTTCAAACCGGAAACAACTGGAGCAGTTTGCTCATGAGGAGTGGGCCAAAATACCTGCTGAGGGGTGCAGAAGTCTCATTGACAGTTACAGGAGTCGTCTGATTGCAGTGATAGCCTCAAAAGGTTGTGCAACAAAATATTAAGTTAGGGGTACCAACAATTTTGTCCAGGCCTGTTCCATGAGTTTATTTTTTAAAATAATTCTTTTGAAGCATGGTTGAAAAGCAATGTCTGACTTTCATTGGTTAACATTCATAGAATTTTTATTTATTATTACTTTTGTCAGAATAAAGTTTTTTCTGTGACCATTGTGAGTTTTTCTTTCATTGACCGAAGGGTACCAACACTTTTGTCCACGTGTGTATTGTTTTGCCTACAGTTGTTTGAGGTATTAATCTGACTCCTTTTACAGGCAACAAAGACTGGGTTGGGCGTTAAATGCTGAATTAAAGAAATTTAGTACAGTAAAGACTTTCAATTTATTTAGGTTTATTTTAAATGACAACCTTTTTCACAAGTGAACTTAGATGGTCCTGGGGTAGAAAATCTAATGCTCACACTGAAATTAACCAATTAACTGGCTCTGAAGTCATGTCTGATTAAAAACATTAGTCATGGAAAGTTGAGTTAATTGGCTGCAGACATTTAAAATAAAAAGGTGCAATGGCTAACTATGCCTCTCTGCTTTCTGTTTCAGAGCGAGACAAGAAGTCACTGTTGTCGCTCTTGAGAGAAACAAGTGTATTTTGTACATAAATGTAAAATGGATATTACACAATTCTACAATATGACACAAAAGGAGAGGCCTGTTCCTGTTCTCAGTTGGAATATTTTAGTGGTAATACATTCGATTTTGCCCCATTTTCCCATGTTGTACCTGATGTAAGCAGGAGGCTCTGTGCTGATGGACACAGCTTTGTATTTCTCGTCGTTTCCCTCCAAAATCTCCTCCACTTCAGAGGCCTTCAACAGAGTCACACTGGTGGCCAGCTGCGTGTAGCCGTGATCTGTAATACAAAACACATTCTTTATTTAAATCTACATTCATCTACAGCTAGTTTTGCCCTAGACCTGTACTTGGATATAGTTGTGCTCATGAGTTACCCTGGCAGAATGTGGGATTGTTTGGCCATTTTTCAGAGAATACAGTGCCTTGCGAAGTATTCAGCCCCTTGAACTTTGCGACCTTTTGCCACATTTCAGGCTTCAAACATAAAGATATGAAACTGTAATTTTTTGTGAAGAATCAACAACAAGTGAGACACAATCATGAAGTGGAACAAAATTTATTAGATATTTCAAACTTTTTTAACAAATAAAAAACTGAAAAATTGGGCATGCAAACTTATTCAGCCTTTACTTTCAGTGCAGCAAACTGAATGATCTGAATGATCCAAAGATGACCTAAATGACTAATGATGATAAATGGAATGCACCTGTGTATAATCAAGTCTCTGTATAAATGCACCTGCACTGTGATAGTCTCAGAGGTCCATTTAAAGCACAGAGAGCATCATGAAGAACAAGGAACACACCAGGCAGGTTCGAGGTACTGTTGTGGAGAAGTTTAAAGTCGGATTTAGATACAAAAAGATTTCCCAAGCTTTAAACATCCCAAGGAGCACTGTGCAAGCAATAATATTGAAATGGAAGGAGTATCAGACCACTGCAAATCTACCAAGACCTGGCCGTCCCTCTAAACTTTCAGCTCATACAAGGAGAAGACTGATCAGAGATGCAGCCAAGAGGCCCATGATCACTCTGGATGAACTGCAGAGATCTACAGCTGAGGTGGGAGACTCTGTCCATAGGACAACAATCAGTCGTATACTGCACAAATCTGGCCTTTATGGAAGAGTGGCAAGAAGAAAGCCATTTCTTAAAGCTATCCATAAAAAGTGTTGTTTAAAGTTTGCCACAAGCCACCTGGGAGACACACCAAACATGTGGAAGAAGGTGCTTTGGTCAGATGAAACCAAAATCAAACTTTTTGGCAACAATGCAAAACGTTATGTTTGGCGTAAAAGCAACACAGCTCATCACCCTGAACACACTATCCCCACTGCTGGTGGTGGCAGCATCATGGTTTGGGCCTGCTTTTCTTCAGCAGGGACAGGGAAGATGGTTAAAATTGATGGGAAGATGGATGTAGCCAAATACAGGACCATTCTGGAAGAAAACCTGATGGAGTCTGCAAAAGACCTGAGACTGGGACGGAGATTTGTCTTCCAACAAGACAATGATCCAAAACATGAAGCAAAATCTACAATGGAATGGTTCACAAATAAACATATCCAGGTGTTAGAATGGTCAAGTCAAAGTCCAGACCTGAATCCAATCGAGAATCTGTGGAAAGAACTGAAAACTGCTGTTCACAAATGCTCTCCATCCAACCTCCCTGAGCTCGAGCTGTTTTGCAAGGAGAAATGGGCAAAAATCTCAGTCTCTCGATGTGCAAAACTGATAGAGACATACCTCAAGTGACTTACAGCTGTAATCGCAGCAAAGGTGGCGCTACAAAGTATTAAGTTAAGGGGCTGAATAATTTTGCCCATTTTTTCAGTTTTTTATTTGTTAAAAAAGTTTGAAATATCCAATAAATTTCGTTCCACTTCATGATTGTGTTCCACTTGTTGTTGATTCTTCACAAAAAATTACAGTTTCATATCTTTATGTTTGAAGCCTGAAATGTGGCAAAAGGTCACAAAGTTCAAGGGTGCGAATACTTTGCAAGGCACTGTATAAATGATAACACAAAAAACTTTGTTTCCAGTTAGTGGTTAGGTGAAGCCATTTATTGTCAAATAATTGTGTTTCTTTTTAAATCATAATGACAACAGAAACTACCCAAATGACCCTGATCAAAAGTGTACATACCCTGGTGATTTTGGCCTGATAACATGCACACAAGTTGACACAAACAACTTTATCTTATTATATCCCTTTCCTATCCAGGAAAGGGATATAATAAGATATTCAAGGAATTGAGAATGCCAATCAGCAGTGTTCAAACTCTAATAAAGAAGTGGAAAATGAGGGATTCTGTTGAAACCAAACCAAGGTCAACAAAGATTTCAGCTACAACTGCCAGGGAAATTGTTCGGGATGCAAAGAAAAACCCTAAAATAACTTCAGCTAAAAATAAAGGGCAAGTAAACCTTTGATCAGGGTCATTTGGGTAGTTTCTGTTGTCATTATGATTTAAAAAAAAAAAAAGAAAACACAGTTGTTTGACAATAAATGGCAACACCCAACAACTAACTATGGGTGAAAAAAAGTTTGTGTTATCATTCATATTCTCTGAAAAATAGCCAAACAATCACAAACTTATAAGCACAACTGTATTTTTAAAGCTTTCCTTGTCATTTTACAAACATTCTCACACATTCATACACCAGAGCTGTGGCACTGGAGGCAAGGTGGGTTAAGTGTCTTGCCCAAGGACACAACAACAGCATGAACTTAGCGGAAAGCGGGAATCGATCCACCAACCTTCCGGTTAAGGGACAACTGCTCTGCCACTGAGCCCCGGATGGACTTATAACACTTTGGTTTCAAATCTACCCTTTCTACAGAAACTGAATTTACAGCTACTTGTACAGTGTTCGAAGTGCACTGACCGTGTGAGGACTCCACAATCTTCTTCCGCTCCTCAACTGAGGCCAGTTTCCTCCATAACGACGGGTACCTCTTGTACAGAGAGCCTCTGAACATGCGCAGGTAGTTACCCACCTGAACAAAAGATTTAAATACAACAGTGAGTACAAACTATTACTGATAATTTTTAAATGAGGCTTTACTTTCTTCAAATGATATTCTAAGAATATTTTTGTTTAGTAAAAGTCTACATAGAATAGAGTACTTGCTTTTATTATTTACAAAGTGATATTAGTTAGCTATATTACACTGCACTCTTAATTACTACAATGAAAGGGGTTTAAAAAGTGATATACAGTGGCAAGAGAAAGTATGTGAACCTTTTGGAATTTCATGTTTTTTTAATAAATTTGTCTTAAAATGTGATGTCATTTAAGTCAAGGGTATTGACAAACATAATGTGTCTAAAAATAATTACTCCAAAAAATTCTGATCTTTCATGTCTTTTTGAACAAACTAAATTAACATTCAAAATGATGTAGTAGAAAAAGTAAGTGAACCCTTTGAATTAATAACTGGTTGAACTCCCCCTTGGCAGCAATAACCTCAACCAGGTGTTTTCTGTAGCTGTGGATCAGACCTGCACATTGTTGAGGAGGAAGTTTAGCCCATTCTTTCTGCAGAATGGCTTTAGCTTTGTCATATTCTTTTGACGTCTCATGTGTATGACCCTCTTCAAGTCAATCCATAGCATCTCAATTGAGTTGGCGTCTGGGCTCTGACTTGGCCACTCCAAGATCCTCACATTATCTTGAAGAACTGTCTGATATACTTGGGAATTCATCAGGTGCCCACTTCTTGGTAGAGTAGCAAAAGTCCCAAAGCGTCTCCATTGTTTGCCTAACTGTAGACTGGTAAATGTCTTTACTTCTCTTTGAAATAACTTTGTAACCTTTTCCAGCTTTAGTGAGAGACCCAGTGAGGACCCTGTGGCCTGTCCGGGCCTTGTGTCCACCAACAGCCCCACAAGCGCCAGTGTGGAACATGCCCCTGGTTGTGGGGGCTCTGTGCCGCCCTCACAGGAGGTTGTGGTCAGTTTGTGCCTACTATTCTAGCAGTTACATGCCTTTTCTGTCAGCCCCTCATGCCTTAGATGGAGTCCGGATGGCTCCCATGTAACTCTGTGGCCAAATAGCTTTCATTCCGAAAGTCTTGAGCTTGCACGGTAACAAGCCACTTAGACTGGCACGGTTCGAGCCCCCTCCCTCCAAGGGTGGGGATAGACTGGAGCTGTTGTGCCCAGTGAGGGCACTGAGAGCATATGTTGCGACTATGGCAGGTATGAAAAGTTGGACCAGCTGTCTTTATTTTATCCTAGCAGAGTCTCTCCCACTAGATTGTCATGATCATTCGCCGCGCCTACCACACAGGAAGCTGCTCTCTGCCCTCCGATGTGAAGGTGCATTCTACCAGGAGCGTGTCTGCTTCATGGGCAGCTTTAAGAGGGGTTCCACTGGAGACAATATGTGCTGCTGCGTCATAGGTTTCTCCAAGCACATTTGCCAGGTTCTACAATGTGAACGAGGCCACCCCTCATCCACTTGGCTTGGTTCTTCTGTCAGAGTCCCCTGTGTCTACTCGGTCAGCTATGTACTCAGGATTCCTCATGACCTTGTCGGTATTAGTTATTCAGTACTTTCAGCTTCGCCCTCTGGCGGTCAGTAGAGATAAAATAGAACAAAAGTTACGCATGTAACTACGGTTCTATGAATCCCGGATGACAGCTAGAGAGTCTCTGTCCCTCGGAATCTTAACGTGTCCGCAAGAAGGTTCTGCAAAAACAGAGCAATGGATGACGCTGGAATATATTACTTCTGGTAGGTCATCCAGGGTGTCACTGTTGGTACTACTACTCAAACACTGCTAGTGCGAAAGGAACATTCAATGCTTTCAGCACCACCCTCTGGCGGTGATCCTGGATTCAAAGAATTGTAGTTACATTAGCAACTTTTGTTTTTCCTCTCTGTGCTCCGTTTGTCAGATCAGTTTGTCCTCTCTGGGCACTTGTAATTGTGTAGTTATTGTGGAATTAATGAAATGAGTATGAAAATAATACTAAACCACGTCCTATGGGTTCTACAAATAAATGTTACTTGTTTCTTGAAAATTTGTTTTTTTCATCCTTTTCACTCAGCATAGCCTATATATGGTTTCTTTAAAACTACTAATAATAATTGTAAGTAATGAATTTAAATTAACTTTGCTATTGCCCCTGTGCACTGACCCCGTCCTCATGTGGGGTCAGATGCAACGCTTGACTTTGTCAATTTTAGTCCAAATTGTAAGTATAATATTATACGTATGTACTAGTGTTGTCAAAAATATCGATATTTTGATAACTATCGATACTGAAAAATCTCAAACGATACGATACTCATTTCCCGAAGTATCGATACCAGCTGAGCTTTGGATTTTACTTAAAAATACAAGAGTTTTTATATTACTTGCACTATTGGTTTCTGAATGCATGACAATCTGAGAGGTCAGGGGTCTGCAAAAGGCAGACCGCAATCTGGACCGCAAGACATTATTCATAATTACAAGCGCATTGTGTAAAACATATTTTTGAACCGGCACTTCTAGGACAGCTACGCCTACACGCGGGTCCTCAGGTTACTATGGTTATGGACAGAGCAGCGGAAATTTCAACATGTTTAGCGTAGCCTGATAATGCGTGAGACGACTAAAATTTAAAAGTTGAGCCTTGGCAAAACATAATAAAGATTCACTGACGTTATGGACGGAGAGGGAACGTTTATTTTAATCAGAAAATACAGCTCCTCAGCTCCGTGTCAGTGTCAAAGCTGAACAACAGCCCTTTATCCTCTAGTCCCGGCTGCTTTGATAATCAGAGAATGAATCCAGAACTGAACCAGGACTGGACAGTTTTCATGTCAGGATTAAAAAAGACTCGAGTATTAACTCGTTTGTCGCATATTTGACCTAATTTACAACTAGGGCTGTTTCGAATGCCATTTTTGAGCTTCGAAGCTTAGGTGGCAATCAATATCGAATATTCGAAGCTTCGGTGGGTGGGGCTAAATATATAATAATAGTGTCAGTTTGCATTTGTATCATCTTTCACGACTTCACGTTTCACTCTTCGGCATCGTAAATGTGTTGCGGCAGACCCAGTGTAGTGAAATAAATCACTACGTTCGCCAACGGGCGGTTCAAGCATGAGTGAGAATGAGTCCGCGATGGAAGTCACATGTTGAAAAAAATAAAAAGAATATTCGAATCTCAAAACTGAAAATCGAATGCCACCCCACCGAACGAATATTCGAAAATTCGATTATTCTAGTACAGCCCTATTTACAACGTCCACTTATTTGACCTCATTTACAACACGTTAGGTTCAAATGAATGCAATTTGCGTTCATTTGAACCTAACGTGTTTATTTGGGTGATTAAAAACAGAAAAGGTGTGAAAGGAGGGTTTGGAGATGAGTGACACAGGTTAAGTCTTCCCTAAGTTGTCTCAGTTTCTGTGTGAATCCTAAATCCTGTTACAGAACTAATCATAAGCATTTTAATTAAAATGTTACCCCACACGGGGAAAATACAGGAAATAAATATTGCTATTCTAAATTTTGTTTAAAGATGAACCTGCAAATTAAACAGTAACAGTTAATTATTAGCAACAGATAATACTAAAGAAATTCTCAGTGCATTTTCCCTTGTTCATGTTGTTTTCAGAGGAATGACAATAGAAAGAGATCAATTATGATCTCTTTGTCATATTTGTTTAACAAATATTTTTTGCTTGAATTGATGATTTTGTATTTAAAATGTTCTTACACATGTATGAAGTAGTAATGGGCGATATGAACGATATGCGATATAAATGATAAAAAATTGGCATAGCGATAGAGATTTTTAACTCTATTGCACTACATAATACATGTTGATGATGCAATTTCCCGCAAAATGTACAGCCACGAGCTGCAGCTTGAAACATGGCTGAAAGCGAACGGAGGAGCTGGTGAAAAGACGCAACATCCATTATTTGACGTAATTCGGATTTAAGCCGTCTGGCGTGCAGCAGCAAATTATACTCTGTAGAGTGTGGGGCAACAGTTCGGCTAAGAGAGGTAACACGACTAATCTGTTGTACTACCTCAAAACGAAACATGTTACTGAATACCAGCTTTGCCAGCTCCGTGAAGACAGCTTTGCCAGTCTTCACGGAGCTGGCAAAGCTGGTATTCAGTAACATGTTTCGCTTTGAGGTAGTACAACAGATTAGTCGTTACCTCTCCGTAAGTCTCCGTGAAGACTTCACGGAGCTAGCATAGCCAGGCAATGCAGCCAAAGAGCGAGCGCGGGAGCGGCGAGAGAGAGAGTTAAATTAACATATAAAATCTTACACGTTTGTCAACAGAAAAAGTGTGAAAGATCCCGAATTGACCGTGCTGTTGCTTTATGCAAGAAGATTGTGAGTTCCTTTTCAGGAATACAGGAATAACATTAAAAAATACATTTAGCAGTTTGGCTTTCCTTAGGATCTATGTAACCTGTTCTGAAATGATTCTATTATAATTTATATATCGCAATATATATCGTTATCGCAAGAGGCTGCAATGTATATCGCAATATGGATTTTTGGCCATATCGCCATATGAAGGAGTACTAGGCATTATGCAGGATTCCAGGCTGTTGTCAATAAAGCACCAGGTCCTGAGCTTTAGCTTTAGCCTCTTTAGATTTTGTAGTATTTTCCTTTTGTCTGTGAGCTGTGTTTGATAAAAGCTAAACACTCAAACATCCTCCTCGTGTAAACAAAGGATAAAATACAGAAAACAGTGTATTATCAACATTTTTCATTCATTTTCTCCTGGACAGTGGCTAGTAAGTCGCAGGGCTGACATTTAGAGACAGACAACCATTCACTCTCACATTCATTTACTAAGGCCACTTTATAGTTGCCAATTGACCTATACATACATGTCTTTGGACGGTGGGAGGAAGCCGGAGTACCTGGAGAAAACCCACGATAACACGTGGAGGACATGCAGACTCCTCACAGAAAGACCGGAGTCGGCCGAGAATGTTTGAGTCAGCTGGGTTTTGAACTCATGACCTTCTTGCTGTGAGGCAGGAGTGCTAACCACTCTGCACCCCGTATTATCAACATTCTTCTCCATATTGTTTAAGAGGCTGTAGGTGTGGAATAAATGAGACTTTACTTTAAATAATTATATTCAAACACATATCCTTATATTAAAAATTTTCGGACTCCTCGTGGTGAGGTAAGTTAACTAAGGTCCAAGCGGACCTTGGCTGATTTTAATTTTTTTTTTTTAAGACCCCTGCACTACCTCAAGACATTTTTGTTAATGTAAAATATACCTCATTGTCATGTTCTATCTAGACAGAGAGTCGGTTATAGAGTTATATTCATCTTTAAATAAAAAATTTAAAAAAATAATATTGTGACAGTTGTTTTCCCTTTGGTATCAAAAATGGTATCGAATAACGATATTTTTGAAGGTATCGTATCAAAGTTAGAAATTCCAGTAATCTGACAACACTAGTGTGTACAGGTTACAACAGTGTGGCTAGATAGCACACTGTGGCTGTAATGTATACAATGCACACTGTGGCTGTAATGTATACAATTTTTGTCTTCCCAACACAAACACTCGCCCCTACTAGGATATGAGGAAAAAAAAATTTTTTTTTTTTAAATACATTATGGATCGCTCTCATTGTTTGGTACAAAATAATAAAACAGGGTACACAGTGGATTGTAGGAAATCTCGGGAAGAATCAGCCTAGCTGTTAATACGTTTAACCAATACATTTTATGACCCTGCAATGAATTTTTACTCCCGTTTTTGCTGAGGTTAAGGAGATACATATGCGTAGTTTGGTAACTATATCTGTTTCGTTAATATTTATCGTTATGGCTTTAAACGCGTCTCTTTCTTTTAGCATTCTTAGCACGCTCCAGCTAGCGGATAAACCGAATAGCAAAACCATAAATCTCTGCGATATAATAAATATACTGTACTATCCAGGTCACTATCAGAAACGCGTTAAACACTGACCTCCGATCCGATCATGTAATAGTCCCCATCCTCTTCAAGCTGAAATTTCACCGGCTTTTGCCCAAACGTTTTGCTAAGCGCCATGCTAGCACCGAATAACAAAGCTTTGCGATTCCCACTGCGCACGCGTACACACGCGCACATCATTTGTCCTTCGTCGTTTTCCGTACCAAAACAAGGAAGCGTCAAAAACGATTAGAAAATGAATAGAATCCGCTGATAAACCGCTTAGAACAGATAGTATGGTTTTAAACCATTAATAATGCTTTAAATAACAGTGTTTTTTAGTTACCCTCATAAACATAAAACACCATCAACATGAATGTATGAAGGTATGAAAATATTTCGGTGTGTTGTTTGCGTAGATATTAGGCTTCAGCGGCGGGTGGAGATGGTTCGGAGCGTGTTCCGAACTGGGTTTTTGGTTCGGGCCGCGCACACTGTTTTGACCTGGTCCATTACCCTCATTCTGTTCATACACAACACCGGTAAGAGTTTAATATGAGGCATTTTGACTTCACACAGTTTACCCCTCCCATACCGTCAGTCTTGTTCTGAAACAAATTATTTACCATTTTTTTGGAAAGAGAAGGTCGTCTAAACTCTGCGTCTATGTGTAAATGTAGCAGGGCGACCGCTACAGTAGCAAGAAAGAAAGGAATTATAACATGTTTTTCTAATACTAAATTAAAATTTATAATTATTTAAATACTTTATTGATGGAATAGATGTTTAGGTATTAAAGTAACAGATAGTGATAGGCGTAGTCAGATTGTATTTTTATATCAATAGCTTTTTATAAAAAATTGATAAATACCAATCAGGCCCAAGTGTATAAAATAAGACAGTAGATTTTTTTAATGACATTTGTAATAGATAATACTTAGAAACACTAAAACTTGACTGTGTGCACTGCAATATTTACTTAGAATCTTCCATTTGGAATTGGCATTTTAATAAACTTTTTTCCAGCTTTAGGGTTATTCAATTATTATGTATTAACAAACTGTCCTCATATTTTTAAATGCTATTATCTTTATTCTATTATTTGATGTTTTCAGTGGGTATTATCCTCTGTCATTGTTTTCAGAATTGCGCCGCTGTGAGGAGCAAGGAGATCTGCTGGTTCCCGTTTTGTTCTTCCTTCTCGTTGTTCTGTCGGTGCTGTTATACTTTGCTGTGTCTTTAATGGACCCTGGCTTTGTTCTCACAGACTCTGCCAAGGTTGGGAACAAAAACATAGACTATGGAAGAACTTCCAAATTTATGAAGTGAATATACAGTATAGTTGGAATTTTTTAATTAAATTGTGGTGTTTTTTTCAGACTTCACTAGAAGAAACTGAACAGATGATTCCTGATTTGTTGACTCCTCGTCTTCGCCGCTGTGGTTACTGTCTTCTGCTGGTAAGAGATTTCAATTACAAATCTGGTTTTAGACACCATTTGACATTCTAATAAAACTTTGATTACTTTCCCATCTCTTCTTCTCAAACACTTGTCACTCCTGAAAGATATTTAAAGGTAGAAGCCTCTTTGTCAGCTGGCAATCCCAGACACACCTGGCAAGGGCTAAAAAGCTTGAGAAATGTCGCCCACAAGGGGGAGGGGGAAAGAAACCTTCTGCTGAGGAAAGTAAGGGGCTAGAACCGGGTAACCATTCTGCCGCTTTGCAAACAATGTCCCTGTCACTGTCACAGGTGATCAGACCACTCAGGACATACGTACCTCCACTCACAAATAGTAGTTTTGAAATTAAAGAGAGGAATGTGTTTTATCTTTTCAAATCATTCAATTCAACAATTTAAGTATCTAGGAGAACTTGGAGTGGAATCCCTCGACGGACTGTGTCACAGCCAATGCACAACAAAGGCTGTACTTTTTAAAGAAACTTTTATCTTTTAATGTTGGAAAAAAAAAAGCTACTTTTATTGAGTAAGTATTTTAACGTTTTTCTATGTTTCTATGAGTTTGTCTGGCTGCCCTCTGGTCGCTGCTTCTGCCCTCCTCTATTAAAGAAAAATAAGCCCAAGCAATCATTCCACAGTGGCTCAGTGGTAGAGCCGTCATCCTATAACCGGAAGGCGGTGTGTGTGGCGGTTCGATTCCGCTCTCCCACAGTTCATACTGTCGTTGTGTCCTTGGGCAAGAAACTTAACCCTCCTTGCCTCCAGTGACACAGCACTGGTGTATGAATGCATGAGAATGTTGGGACAACGGGTGGAAATTAGCCTACGGCTACAATCTGGCATGTTTACATTCATGTGGTTGTGTCTCATGTATGTACATTAACATGCACTGTCCTAATCTAATAAATGAATTATTCATAACAAGCAATAAAATACCTTAGGTTGTACAATAGGATTTTTAACTGAATTATCCTCATGTTGTTTTCTTCTTTGTTGTCTTTATGTTACGTATGTTTATGGAGCCAGCCATGTGAAACTGTTGTAAAGCTATTTCCTACAGAGACAAATAATGTCTTCTGTCTATTTTTCTCTTTGTTATAGTGGTGGCCTATTTGTGATTGTAACCTGTTTTTTTTATTTTATTTTTTGCAGCAACCAATGAGAGCACGCCACTGTGCCACTTGTAGACACTGTGTGCGTCGTTTCGATCACCACTGTCCCTGGATCAGTAACTGTGTGGGAGAAAGAAACCACCGAGTGTTTGTGCTGTACCTCGCTGTGCAGCTGTTCACTCTGCTCTGGGGCACCAACATTGCTCTGTACGTATTAAATCTGCATCTATATACTGTACAGTTGTGCTCATACCCTGTCAGAATATGTGATTTATTTTTTGGTAATTTTTCAGAGACTATAAATAATAACACAAAAACTCATAGTTAGTGGTTGGATGAAGCCATTTATTGTCAAATTGTATTTACTCTTTTTAAATCATAATGACAACAAAAACTACCCAAATGACCCTGATAAAAAGTTTACATACCCTGATAAGTTTGGTCGACACACGTGGACACAAACAGGTTTGAATAGCTACTGTACTAAAGGTAACCATCCTCACCTGTGATCTGTTTGTTTGTAATCAGTGTGTGTGTATAAAAGGTCAGTGAGTTTCTGGACTCCTGACAGACCCTTGCATCTCTCATCCAGTGCTGCACTGACGTTTCTGTATTCTGAGTCATGGAAAAAACAAAAGAATTGTCAAAGGATCTGTTGGAAAAGGTAATTGAACTGTATAAAACAGGAAAGAGATATAAAAAGATATCCAAGGAATTGCAAATGTATTTAATATGAGGGATTCTGTTGAAACCAAACCAAGGTCAGGTAGACCAACAAAAATTTCAGCCACAACTGTCAGGAAAATTGTTTGGGATGCAAAGAAAACCCACATAATAACTTCAGCTGAAATACAGGACTCTCTGGAAAAAAAGTGGTGGCTGTTTCAAGATGCCCAATAAGGAGGCACTTGAAGAAAGAATGGGCTGCATGGTGGAGTTGAAGCCATTACTACTCAAATGCCACAAAGCATGTCGCTTACAATACGGCAAACTGCACAAACACAAGCCTCAAAACTTCTGGAACAAAGTCATTTGGCCACAACCATAAGCGTTACATTTAGAGAGGATTCAACAAGGCCTATGACACTATTCCTACTGTGAAACATGGAGGTGGATCGCTGATGTTTTGGGATGTGTGAGCTACAAAGGCACAGGAGACTTGGTCAAAATTGATGGCAAGATGAAATCAGCATGTTATGAGAAAATACTGGAGAAAAATCAGCACTCATCAGCCCGGAAGCTGCGCATGGGACATACTTGGACACTCCGAACTTGACAATGATCCAAAGCACAAGACCAAGTCGACCTGTCATTGGCTACAGCAGAATAAAGTGAAGGTTCTGAACTGGCCTCAGTCTCCTGACCTCAATATCATTGAGCCTCTCTGAGGAGATCTCAAACCTGCAGTCCATGCAAGACAGACAAAGAATATACAGGAACTGAAGGCTTTTGACAAAAAGAATGGGCAGCTTTACCAATAAAATAAAGAGCCTCATCCACAACTACAAAAGACTTCAAGCTGTTATTGATGTTACACAGTATTAAGAACTGTATGTAAACTTTTGATCAGGGTCATTTGGGTAGTTTCTGTCATTATGATTTAAAAAAAGTACACACAGTTGTTTGACAGTAACCAACCGCTTCAACCAACCACTAACTATGAGTGAAAGAAAAGTTCTTGCAATATCATTCATATTCTCTAAAAATAGGCCAAAGGAATCACAAATTCTCCTAGGGTATGAGCATAACTGTACTTTTGGATTCTATAAAATATTTAGTGTCCAAAAACAAAAAATGATTTTGACTTATTCCTAGTTTAGTCATAAGGTTTGATCTTGTTTACTTTGGTCTTTTACCAGTTTTAGTCATGATTCAGGTCTGGTTTACACATGGCCGTATAATATAGCATCTGTGTATGATAGATTGAAAGACAGAAGTCAAGTTTTTGACTTGGTGGGTCTAGATTTAAAAGACTGAGAAATCTTTGTCCATATCCAACCTAAAAGCAAACTGTGTAAGACATTGAACTTTTAAAAGTGGTTTTGAACAAAGATGGGCTACTACAGCATTGTTCAGTTTATTTCTCTGGGCAGGTTTAGGAACACTAATTTTTAGCTCTTTC
The DNA here is from genome assembly GCA_024416835.2 of Perccottus glenii. Classification (NCBI taxonomy): domain Eukaryota; kingdom Metazoa; phylum Chordata; class Actinopteri; order Gobiiformes; family Odontobutidae; genus Perccottus; species Perccottus glenii. Next base: position 8,382,554 of record CM044556.2, on the reverse strand, counting down.
CACTGGGATCCATTAAATGTGAGCGTTATGTGTTTTCTTTTTTTTTTTACATGATAGACAAATGTGCAAAGTGCTTTTTTTACGCTACAGTTTTCATATTTACAGGTGCTGGTTATATAATTAAAATATTATCAAAAAGTTGATTTATTTCCCTAATTTCATTTAAAGTGAAACTTGTATATTATATTCACATCTGTCCAGGGAATACAGATGAAAAAATACTTTCTGACTAACTCAGGCATATTTACAGAAATATTTATTAATATTCATGGTCCCTAGAATAAAATAAAAAAAGAAAATATGCCCTTTCATCAGCTTATATTACAAGAATGGAATATCAAGGTATGTAGAATGTATAATGTGATTGATTATACGATAATGTGATTAATATGATGTGATTATCATGACATCTTTAAACCGCGGCATTCCTTCAAACCAAATATCTAAACTACCTGAACTACACATAGGTGGTTGTTACCTTACTTCATTTTTCCACAAGTGTCGACCACGTCTCCTCATGTCTCTTCAGGTCCGGTTTCTCCCCCAGTGTGTCATGGGAGCACTGGTTCAGAGTAAACGTCTTCCTGTTGGCAGCGCTGGCTGTGGTGGGGGTCTCTTCGCTGGTGGTCCTGGTGCTGCTGGGTTGCCATCTTTACCTGGCATCAGTGAACTGCACCACGTGGGAGTTCATGTCCCGCCACCGTGTCTCGTATCTGAAAAACACGGCTGGCGAGGAGAACCCTTTTGATCGAGGCATCATGTGTAACCTGTGGAGCTTTTTCTGCCTCTGTCGCGCCGTGATTTGGGAACAGGTTTATGTCAGAAAGGTTCCCACAACGAACTCGGTTTAATGTTGTTATGGGACAAAACTAAAGAGATTTTGTAATTTTTGTACTGTAACCACATGTAAAGGGATTGTCTGTAAAAGATGGTGTACCCATTTTGGTAAAGCGGACAGGAGCATTTACGCAGGGTTTGTGTTATGTATGGCTGTGAATGGAGCCTTTAAAAACACACTTCCAGACAGGACTAAAAAAAATAAATAAATCAAAGAAAGTGTCAGAAGCTATTTACATATTTGTTGTAATATTTGTTCCTTATACATTTAGAAACAATGCTGGGTTTCATTATATTTTCATCACATTCTTCACGGATCATACATTTACATAGGAATTCAATTAGTTTGAACTGTTTTAAGTGTTCAAAATGATTCCATCTTTGGTCTAACTTGGTCCAAGACTGAACATGGACCAGTTAGACTTTCCTCAGACCTCTTCCAGTCTGACGTACGCTGGTTTTGCTTTTGACTCGTCTCATATTGGCCGTGTCGTGGTTAATAGTTTTTAGAATTTCAAGTGTTGACCGGAAGCAACAGAAGTTTGGCGCAAATCATAAACGTTACAAATTGATATGTACACATAAACATAACTCTCACCTGTCAGTTTATCCAATCACATGCACTTTCATCACAGGCAGTTTTGTAAAACCCTTTTTAATTCAAACGTTTTGTGTTTGCCATAAGTTTACATAATTTTTTACTCAGTTTTTAGTTCAAATGCACTTTTATTAATGAATCTTTGTTACTTCCACCCGTCAAGTGTATACAATAGAATTTCTACTGCCCCCATTTACAGCAGTAGAGAAAATGCACTAATAGAACCATATTAACAAAAGACTATTCCCCTAACATCATTTGTTAGTGCAGTGTCTGTTGCTTTGTCTCCAAATGAGAATGTGTCTGGCAAAATCAAGAGTCTTGACTAAAAACACCACCATCTGTCTGTTGGGATTGGAAGTGCAGTAAAACTAAAACGCAAACCCCTTCATTAGTTGAACTGAACATAGACTGGTTAGACTTCCCTCATATCTCTTCTAGTCTAACTGGTTTTGGTCTTGACTCGTTTCACGGTGGTCTTTACTTATTTTCTCTTTTAACCACATCTTATTAACAAATGATATAATAAGAAGGGAATTAGATTTATATAGCGCTTTTCAAGTCCATTATTCATTCACTCTACTGTACACTCTGGTAAACCACCAAATATACTCACACATTCAGAGGCAAGGTGGGTGGACACAACGTCAGTATAAACTGGGGAGAGCAGGATTTGAACCGACAACCTTACAGTTATCTGACAACCACTCTACCACCTGAGTCACTGCGCCAAATTCATTCCAAAACCCGTGAGTAAAATCTTTCTTTAGTACATGTCTTTTTTTCGTGATCATAATTGTAAATAGTGAATAAAAAAAAATAAAAAAAAGAGAGTCAAGCCAGAGTCTTTACAAACTTTTGACTGTATTTATTACATTGCTTTTGTATTTCTTGATGGTTACATTAAAACACTGATGATGATGTGCTGTTGCGGTGGGTTATGTCTCAAACGGACAGACGTGATGGATGGACATTCCTGGTCTGGTTACATTAGTGTTTACACCGAAGATGACAGAGAAGCAGCATCAACGTAAAGTACTACAGAGACATCTCCTGGTTTAAGTCTTCTGTTAAAACAGCAGTCAGTGGAATACAGAGGAAACACCACTTTGTCAGTCAAATTGATCGATTTCTTCACACTTGTGCCAGTCAAGCATTCCCTTTCTCAACAATGTCTTCATTTATTAAGATATATTGTACTTTTTGTTTGCAAAATCTTTTAGGTTTTGCTTCACAATGAACTTAGTTTTGATTTTAGCTAAATAATAAAAAATTGTCACTGATAATCCATATTGCAACATCAGTAACAGAAGTAGCCAACCATATCCCTTCATCTTATGAAGTGGAATGGGTCTGGAATCCCTTTTATTTCCTTTGAAGCTATTTAGACAGCTCCCAGTCCGGCCTATTATTTGCTGAATTGAATAATCTTGGTGATCTTGTGGCAGATTTGATAAACTGTAAATCTACAGTAAGAATGCTTTCAAAACATTATATTGAATTCTTATTTTGTGATTAAGTGATTAAAAAGAAAGATTTAAACAATTTCAGTACATTTACTGAGTAGCTTGTTTAAGCTCTCTCGGCTGGATTACTCTAGTCTACTTGTAGTCTATTACTCTGTGCTGCTGTGTGACTCTGGAGCATGCTCAGTGCGCTGTGTCGGACCTTAATCAGAGTAAGCCATAGACATGTGGCAATTGCATTATCAAGCTGTGTTACTCCGATTTAGAGAAATTCAAATGGCTCTCACGTTAGAGTAAGAAGTTTAAAACTCTATGGAAATAATTTAAATGTCTCTACCTGCCTGTAAACGTATTAAAATATTGTGACTTGTAACTTTACCCTTTACCTTCAAATCAACAACAGTTTTTCTAGAATATACTGTCACAGAGATCTGTTTCAGTAGAACTGACCTCAGTTTGTTTGGCTTACTGTTCTTTTTGCAAATGCTGTGGTTGGAGCCGAACAAGAAGGATTTTCCTGACTGTATGACCTCACAAATCTCACAAGAATCCAGCTGCTGCGTGAGATAAAGGTTCAACATTTGTAGACCCAACTACAGATTGTCTGTGGGTGTAGACCCTTCATATCTTTCTGTGTCGTGAGGTAAATCCCAGACACACTCATGATGCTGAGTTTAGATCTCTAAGGAGGCCAGGACTGTTCTTTTTCACCCTAAAGCTAGTTCCTAATGGCATTTGCTGTATGTCTGGGATTAATGTTCTGCTGCAGATAAAATGTTAGTCCAATCAAACTCCTCCCTGATGGTACTGCATTCTTTACACTATTATTTTTATGGAAGACATTACATAAACCCACTCATGTTCATGAAGAGATCCTTTTCTTTGGGTAAACTACACACTGCTATTCTTATATTGCACGTTTCATACGCCAGTATCACACAATATGATTTGCTAATTCAAACTACATATGCATCTCTTTTATTCTCCGGCTATTATGGCTATATTAGTATCATTTATACACAGTATTATTCTATGGCTTCTTCTATTTGACTTCGGTGAATATAATAGTTGCTACAGTGCACTAGTTTCACATATTGCACATGCGTTTCTACTGATATGTGAGGAGCTTCAACAAGCCAACGACAGATATCATTTGACTTGGAAAAAAAAAAAGGAACTATTACAACTCAGTCTCTATAAGCATGTCATATTTCTACAGACCACAAATATGTGGAATAGCATAGTTTCCTTATTCATAGATAATTAAGGTCTGCTCTTTTACCCACAGAGGCACCTTTAACTAAGACTATTTATGTTCAAATGTATCGAGTCTATGCACTGGATTGATTCCACATATTTAGGGGTTAGTAGAAGTTAGTTAGAGAGTTGCTTAAGATTTGAGTCATTAGTTTGGTCCAAGGCAGTGAGTGGAGCCTGTCACAGTGATGCATAGAAAAAGCTACGTACAGTCGTTAGAACAGAAAAGAAGCAAAGGCCACAAAGCAAGCGACTTGTCTTTTAACAGAGACGCTTTGACGTTGGATAAATACAGCAACGCTGTCCCGTTTGAATCCCCTTTAGGATTATGTATTGAGGCTTTTGTATTCAATAAAAATAAAGCCTTGTTTCCACTGAGTGTTAAAGTACAAGTCGGGATTCTTTAAGAGTTGTTTACATTGTCCAAAAAAGTACTAATATCAAAAACATGTCAGCCGCCCCCTGGTGTGGTTGGCAACTAAAAAATGTATTTAAAAAAAGCACACCACACAAGTTGTGTTTCTACGTCAGAGTGGACTTTTATCATGTGTGGCTATTGACTGCATTAAAGCAACACTGTGTCACTTTTTGGGCCAAAATTTGGAGCTGGAAAATTATTCAAATAATAGCCTCACATTAATTTTGATGGATTTCGGATAAACAACAAAGAGCCCCTTTTAAAGACAGTGTGCCTGGTTTGACAGATATACTTTTGTAACTGTGAGTTGCATGGTACACTACCATTTACTGAGAACACATACTGAGCCAGAATTTTGCCACAGCATTTGTCTCCTTTAGTGGGTGTAAACCCTGAAAAGTTACATAGTGTTGCTTTAAAGAACTGGTGTGTAGTGGTGCAAAGGTTGTATATTCAGAAGCGAAGCACTATACTCCTGCAACAAACGTCCTTACAATGGTTAATTGTAGTTGTAGCGGTGTGTTTGAAACATGCACTATCCCCCTCTGGCATATCTGGCATATCTGAGCTGCCACCAACTCGACACAAGTCTCGAGTCATGTTCACACGAGAATAACAAATTGCTTTACAGAAATTCAATAGAGCAACCTCCCGCAGTATTATTTTACATTTAGTCATTTAGCAGACGCTTTTATCCAAAGCGACTAACATAAGGTTCCTATTCACCAGTGTTACAGCTGGAACACCACTGGAGGCAAGGGGGGTTAAGTGTCTTGCCCAAGGACACAACGACAGTATGAACTGTGGGGAGAGCGGGATTCGAACCGCCAATCTTACGTTTAAAGGACGACTGCTCTACCACTGAGCCACTGCCGCCCCATGATGAGCATATAATCTCGCTCAAACCAAAATGACATTTATTTTATCATCAGTCATGGCGGAGCCACCAAAAAGAGAAAAGAAAACCTTTGTCTGAAGATTCTAGGAAGAGAAAACATCAGTCAGACCGAGAGAGAGCTTGTTCTCGAGTCAACCTTGGCCAAGCTTTTACAGAATGGCGTTGGCTCAAACAAAGTGAAGGACTCAAAACAGATTTCGACATGGCTTTTATGTTGTTGAACTTGTAAGGTACTTTGCCTAACAACTTTATATTCTTCTTATTTCCATTAGATTGATTGTCATTTTATGTCCTTTGAGATATAGCTATGGTTATATGACAGCATGACACATGAGAGCTTACAACTCACAGAGATGCAAGCATGCTGTTACTACGCCGTGAAGAGTGTTTGTTTCATTTATGTGAGACAACAGCAGTTCAAACTGTAGTTTCAATATTATACTAAATGCCCTTAATATTGTTTACATAGTGTCAGCGACTGGCCTCACTTTTAGACCCAATGCAAGATTCCACAAGGCCAAGGCTACTCCATTGTTATGACAATGAAATGTACAATAAATTAGATGGTAAAATAACAAAGTGAGAAATAATAATGTTTCAAAAGTGATTTTTTTTTTATATTCAATGTTTTGGTTGACAGTAAAAAAACAATGAAAAAAAGTATATATTATGACTTTATAAAGACAATTTCTAAAATTACCCACCTCCATCAAGATTTTAATTTCTTGTACTGTATTTGCCATTTCTTTTAAAACTAGTGTGGCTGGTAGTAGGAGGTTTTACGTTAGTGTGATTTACTGAAGCTGTAGGAGGAGCTGTGCAAATCTTACTTTTAGTTCTGCTTTAAGAAACTTTAGAAGCAGACAGCTGGCATAAAATATATAGCCCTAGTCTAACTCAAACTAGACTTAAATGATGCTTTTGCAAGTGGATAACTTTTTTTGGCATTGATTTGTCTTCAAATTCTTGTTGGTTTATAATATTTTTTGGTACGTGTTTACTGCTTATTCAAATTCAAACTCTACATTTCATCGTGTTTATTAAATTCTTTATATTACCATGTATTAATTTGCACATATTTAAATGAGAGTTAAACAAAACGCTGTACAACTGAATCTCCTGCAGGCTGAGTTTTGATAGCCTGGCCAGCCATTCTAATTTAATAATAATTTCTATTATTAGTCTGGTCTAGGACAATTGTAGTTTGAGTCCCAAGAGGCGGGACAAATGGAGGCAGATTAAACCAATCAGAGAAACAAAGAACCTGACGTAAGCAATGCAGTAAGACTAGTTTCACTTTATGAGTTTTCACATAAAGCCCGCCCCGTTTTAGATGAACCACTTGATGATGTTGGGACAAAAGACAAAAAAATACTACTGGAAAAATGGCTATTGCAGAGAGCTGGGAGCAACCAAGGCTTTTGACCAAAAGCCATCCGACTTGTAGCATAACACTAAGAGGAAACGTGACATAACTTGGTCACATTCTGTAATCTCAAAATGTAATAAAACCAATGGTATTTTATGTCTCCACCCTGAGCTTCCATCTTATGATACATTTTCGTCATTTATCCGTGTAAAGCGCAGAAGTCGAAGTCGGCGAATGCGTCCTGCTGCTCGGGCGTGAGACTGCAGGGCGTCGACGGGGGAGACAGGACCGGCTGGAGCTGAGTGAAGTCACTGTCAAAGTTACTCACGTCCAGAGACTCTTTGATGGAAGGCAGAAATGGAGGCTTCACCTTTTTGGCCAGAAGAGCATCCCAGTCGATCACCTGCAACACAAAAGGACCATTAACACATTCAAATCCTAAGACAATATTTGGTTTCAGCATTTATTCAGCTTTATCTCTAGCTCCTGCTTAACCTGACAACTTATCACTGAATGTGTTTACATGCACCTTGGTCTCACAGTTTTGAGCCTTATCTCTGTGATGTTCATATTAGGGACAAGACCTTTACATGTGTACTGATATTACTGTTAGAGAATATATTTGAGCATACTGGATTTATTCTCATTACGAAATCTGAGCTTAGCCCTGTTCAATGCTTACAGATTACAGATACAGACTTACAGCAGATATTTTTCAGCCATTCAGAAATAAAAAAATAACATGTGATGGGCTTTGACCGGAAGAAGCTGTCCTGTCACTGCCAGGGTTAGGCAGTGACAGGACAGTCACTGTCTGCGTGACTGTAGGACGAGGAACGGGTGGAGAAAACACTGAAGAAGCATCTGTATAGCCTACACAAAAGTTTTGCTTGTGTTTAACTAAACAGAAAACCACTGAAGCTAATCAATTCTTTGTTTTTACATTTAACAACAGTGCTGTCTGGCACCAGCACAATAAAAAGCTACATAAAGCAACTGTTTTGTGGAATATCTTTCGGTTAATATCAGTAAAGGAACAGTTGTAATTTTCTTTTGGGACTGCATATATAGAGTCTTAGGCTCACTCAAACCAGGACCACTTGAATTGTTTGTGCCTATGTACGATTGGGGAGGGTCTCTGGCCACCACTGACCTGCACTCACACATGCAGAAACAATCCGTGCCTGGGCCCAGAGACGCCTTCTGTCTGTTTACTTCAGTTTGTTTTCTTCATTACGGCTTGATTAGATAACATCTATCATTTACGTCACCTTTGTTTAAAAGAAGCGCAAAATCTCACAGCACCTAGTAAAATGGTACAGTGGAGAACGTAAGTCGAGCAGTGTTGACTTTGTGTCATTTTGAGTTGCATTAGTAAGAAACGGTCCTCCATCACATTTCTGGAATATGGCATCCATTACATCATATGCATGACTTGTCGTGCAAGTGCGTGTGGTGTAATATTTTATATGTTATGTGTTTTAAACTATGTAGACCCAGTTAGTTATTCATTTAAACATTTAATATAAAAGATAAAACCTAATGTCAGACACACACCCAGGAAGGACCAGATAAAGACACAGGTGTCTGTCATCGAAAGTGACAGAGCCAGACAAGGAGTAGCTCAAGGCCAGACAGAAATGACATCAGGCCCAGAGCCTTGCACAATGATATCAGAAAGAGTTATTACTTTACTGATATCAAAACTGTATAAAAGCTTATTTCTAAACCTTAAACGCTTAAACACTAAATGTACTTTTGGACCATTTATTGTCATTATATTGGAAATCATATTTATCATTGTTTCTGATGGAATAAGATTTACCTCAAAAAATGTTTCTCCTTTGATCTCATTTGCATCTCGTTCTCCAGAACCAAGTCTCTTTAAAGGGTTTCTCTTCAGCAGCTGCAAACAGATCGTTTGTTCCACATTAAACAGCTCTCCAAACACTGACTGCAGAAGTAGATGGATGAGGAAAACAATGAAGAGGTTATTGGTCGATACCTTTAACAGAATAGAGACGGCGTCTGGAGGAATTGATGCTGGATACTGGATGTCATCATTTACAATGCTGTCGAACACTTCCTCCTCGTCTTCACCGGGAAACGGAGACTAACAACAACAAAGCAGATGAATGAAAAGAGGACCCAACGGACACTGCTTTAAAGGCTATGTCTATCAATGAAGAGTTTCTAAAAAAGATTTTCAGGGGACAAAAATACTTTGGTATTTGTAACTTATTCCTTAGAGTGTGCTGAGAGCTATCAACAGAGAAGAAGAAATAATAATATCCAAAAGCACTCACCTCTCCAACGAGCATCTCGTAAATAAGGACCCCAGGCCCCACCAGTCCACAGCACGGGTGTAGTTATCATCAGTCAGTACTTCAGGGGCCAGAAACTCAGGGGTCCCACAGAACGTTGAGGTTCGATCTCCATGGCCCATCCCTGAGGAAACATTATGAGAAAGAGAAAGCATTCACGGGATATCTACTGTATACTGTTACAGCTCAGACTTATATATATTGCACTTTTAGTCTCAACCTTTAGACCAACCATTAGAAAGCTCAATACAAATAGCTCTTTTTTGGGGGGGGCTCATTAAGGCTGTGCGGTGGCCCCCTTGGCAGAGCGCTACCACATTCTTGGGAGATCGAGAGGACTGGTTTAACTAAAGGCATTCGTTTGGAGACTCTAGTTGAGGTAGTGGAGCAACAGACACACAACAGGATGGATGCTATACTGAACAACTTGGACCATCCCCAGCACCACGACTCTACAGTCAACCAGTCTGTGGAAGAGGAAGTCTGAATATTTTCATTTTAAAGACTCTGGGGATTAATAAAATTGGACTGATCTATATTATTGAACTATAGTAAACAAGCTAATGTAAGTTTACTAGCTGACTAGTGTTTGTCTGTGTATAAAGACTGAAATACAATTTTAAATGATTCACCTTCTTTACAGAGTCCAAAGTCTGTGATTTTGACAAATCCATCTGCATCCATCAGAATGTTGTCCATCTTCAGATCTCTGCAGTCAAGATAGTGAGAGTTACAGTGATGCCATTGGTTGGTTTAAGTCACATGACCTCACTACAGCCTGCGTGTAACTCACCTGTAAATTATTTTATTCAGATGGAGGAACTCTAAGCCCAGCACCACACATGCCGAATAAAATCTGAAAACAAACAAGAACTTAAAAATGTTTCTCTTATAAAACTATTAAAATTGACTTTTAACCTCAAACAATAGTAATATAATATACATCTAATTAGCACTGCAGAGTCTGTGTATATAGTGTCATAAATTACAGTGAGGACTTGTAGCTAATCCACGAGAATCACCTGGTCTGCTCTTCTGAGAAGACATCGTTGTGGATGTGGATCATTAGGTCTCCTCCAGGAAGATACTCCATCACAAAACACACGTGATCCTCGGTCTGGAAACAGCCGTGGAGGTTCACCAGGAATGGGTGTCTGGGCGCTTATCATTTCAAAAATGCGCTTCTCACTCATCAGGCTGCACATAACACATAACAGCAATACATACTTGGTTTTAGAAAACATTCATTCATTTGTCATTTATGGGTTTTTGGGGCTGGAGTCTATCCCAGCTAACATTGCACAGCAGCTCTATTCTTCCATCCATCCATCCATCTTCTACCGCTTATCCGGCGCCGGGTCGCGGGGGCAGCAGTCTAAGCAGAGACGCCCAGACTTCCCTCTCCCAAGACACTTCCTCCAGCTCTTCCGAGGGGATACCGAGGCGTTCAGGCCACCCGAGAGTAGGGATGGGTATCGTTAAGGTTTTAACGGTATTACTACTCTTACCGATACTGCTTAACGGTCCGGTACTTTAACGGTATTCTTATCGGTACTTTGTGTTGTGTGTGTGTGGGTTTTTTTTTAAGAACAAGTTGAGAACAGAATTAACATTTCTTTATTTTTTTTAAATTAATAAAACAATTATTTGTAGTGCAAGAAACAGCCATGTTTGAACAAATAGCTATTAAACACACACACACATTAATATATATATATATATATATATAGTAAACTAACTTGAAGTGCTGTGCATTTAAGTTAGCCAAATAAATGTTTACATTTACATACTGATTTTTCTTTATTTGGAATTTTAAAAACAAAAGAAATCAACAGAATTTCTACATAAGGTTAACAAACCAGGGAGATTTTACATTTTTTTTAAATGACGTGAACAACGTTGATTCAACATGATTTTAGCATAACGTTACATACCAGACGCGTAGATGGGGCAACAACCAGAGATGAGCTAGCTAGCCAGTTGAAAACTTTGCATTTCTCTGTCTGCACATAATGCACTCTTGAAAGGTGCTTAGACAGATTGCTTGTGTTTCCGCCCTTACATGCAAACATTTTGTTGCACTTATGACAACGAGCGTTGTCTGCATTAACTCTAGAGAAGTGTAACCACACTTTGGAACGTTATGCTCTCTCCGCCATCGTCACTCTTTGTATTAAGCGGAGGTTTTCGTAATGTTGCGTGTGTGCGCGCCGCCATTCGTTGTGTTGTGTGTGACAAAGCGCTGTGACAGACAGCCTCCGCGGCGCGCATGAGAGATCTCGCAGATCTCACAGACAAACGTCTTAATATAATCCACATTAGAAATGTTTGGTGAGATAAAATGTGCACGATAACATATTATTAAGCGAAAATACATAGTACATTCATTTTTTCTCCTCCAGTACCGAAAGCAGAACCGATAGCGTCAGATCTTGTTGATCTTGTTGGTCTTTCATAATTTAGCCCCGGGGCCAGTTTAATACCGGGGCCAGTTTAATACCGGGTTTCGGTACCCATCCCTACCCGAGAGACATAGTCCCTCCAGCGTGTCCTAGGTCTTCCCCGGGGTCTCCTCCCGGTGGGACATGCCCGAAACACCTCCCTAGGGAGGCATCCAGGAGGCATCCGAAACAGATGCCCGAGCCACCTCAGCTGGCTCCTCTCGATGTGGAGGAGCAGCTGCTCTACTTTGAGCTCCTCCCGAGTGACCGTGCTCCTCACCTTATCTACATTTACATTTATCCAAAGCGACTTACATTGTTCTAATGTAATTACCAGTGTTACAGTCACTGGAGGCAAGGTGGGTTAAGTGTCTTGCCCAAGGACACAACGACAGTATGAACTGTGGGGAGAGTGGGAATCGAACCGCCTACCTTCCGGTTGAAAGACGACCACTCTACCCACTGAGCTACTGCCGCCCATATATATATACATGGCAAGTGGTCGTGTCTTAAATTACCTGTTTTCCCTGTCCGAGGAATCGAACCCGGGCCGCGGCGGTGAGAGCGCCGAATCCTAGCCACTAGACCACCAGGGAAAGATGGTGGTCTAGTAGTTATCTCTGAGGGAGCGCCCCGCCACCCTGCGGAGAAAGCTCATTTCGGTCGCTTGTATCCGGGATCTTGACCCAAAGATCATGACCATAGGTGAGAGTAGGAACGTAGATTGACCGGTAAATCGAGAGCTTTGCCTTACAGCTCAGCTCCTTCTTCACCACGACAGACCGGTACATCGACCGCATCACTGCAGAAGCTGCACCGATCCGTCTGTCAATCTCACGTTCCCTCCTTCCCTCACTCGTGAACAAGACCCCAAGATACTTGAACTCCTCCACTTGAGGCAGGATCTCTCCACCAACCTGAAGGGGACAAGCCACCCTTTTCCGACTGAGAACCATGGTCTCAGACTTGGAGGTGCTGATCCTCATCTCAGCCGCTTCACACTCGGCTGCAAACCGTCCCAGTGCACACTGAAGGTCCTGGCTTGATGGAGCCAACAGGACAACATCATCTGCAAAAAGCAGAGACGAGATCATGTGGTCTCCAAACCAGACTCCCTCCGGCCCCTGGCTGCGCCTAGAAATCCGGTCCATAAAAATAATGAACAGGACCGGTGACAAAGGGCAGCCCTGCCGGAGTCCAACATGCACTGGGAACAGGTCTGACTTACTGCCGGCAATGCGAACCAAGCTCCTGCTCCAGTCGTACAGGGACCGGACAGCCCTTAGCAAAGGGCCCCGGGCCCCGGACCCCGTACTCCCAGAGCACCCCCCACAGGGCGCCACGAGGGACACAGTCGAATGCCTTCTCCAGATCTACAAAACTCATGTGGACTGGTTGGGCAAACTCCCATAAACCCTCCAGCACCCTGGAGAGGGTATAGAGCTGGTCCAGTGTTCCACGACCGGGACGAAAACCACATTGTTCCTCCTGAATCCGAGGTTCAACTATCGGCCGCATTCTCCTCTCCAGTACCCTGGCATAGACTTTCCCGGGGAGGCTGAGGAGTGTGATCCCTCTGTAGTTGGAACACCCTCCGGTCCCCTTCTTGAAAAGAGGGACCACCACCCGGTCTGCCAGTCCAGAGGTACTGTCCCCAATCACACGCGATGTTGTAGAGGCGTGTCAACCAAGACAGCCCTACAACATCCAGAGACTTGAGGTACTCGGGGCGTATCTCATCCACCCCCGGCGCCTTGCCACCGAGGAGCTTCCCAACTACTTCAGTGACTTCGGCCTGGGTGATGGACGAGTCCCCCTCCGAGCCCTCGGCCCCTGCTTCCTCAGCGGAAGACGTGTTGGTGGGGTTGAGGAGATCCTCGAAGTATTCCTTCCACCGTCCAACAATATCCCCAGTTGAAGTCATCAGGTTCCCACCTCCACTGTAAACAGTGTTGGCTGCTTCCCCCTCCTGAGGCGCTGGACGGTTTGCCAGAATTTCTTCGAGGCCGACCGATAGTCTTTCTCCATGGTCTCACCGAACTCCTCCCAGACCCGAGTTTTAGCCTCCACGACCACCCGGGCTGCAGTCAGCTTGGCCTGCCGGTACCTATCAGCTGCCTCAGGAGTCCCACGGGCCAACCAGGCTCGGTAGGTCTCCTTCTTCAGCTTGACTGCATCCCTTACATCCGGTGTCCACCACTGGGTTGGGGTTGCCACCACGACAGGCACCGGAGACTTTACGGCCACAGCTTCGGTGGCGCGCCGACAATGGAGGTGGAGAACATGGTCCTCGGACTCAATGTCTCCAACCTCCCTCGGGATCTGGTCGAAGCTCTGCCGGAGGTGGGAGTTAAAGGTCTTTCTGACAGGGGGCTCTGCCAAACGTTCCCACAGTATGTTTGGGCCTGCCGAGTCTGTCCAGCTTTCTCCCCGCCATCGATCCAACCCACCACCAGGTGGTGATCAGTTGACAGCTCCGCCCCTCTCTTCACCTGAGTGTCCAAGACATACGGCCGGAGGTCAGATGAAACAACTACAAGTCATCGATCTCCGACCTAGGGTGTCCTGGTGCCACGTGCACTGATGGACACCCTTATGCTTGAACATGGTGTTCGTTATGGACAAACTGTTGCTAGCACAACATGCATGTCAATACCAGCAGAACAGAATTCACACAGGAAAGCTGTCAATCCCATGACTTTCTTGCAGTGACGCTGGAGTGCTAACTACTCAGTCACTGTTTTAGCATTCCAAAGAAAGAATTATTAAACTATGTCTATGTCTATATATTACAACAATGGTTAGCACTCCTGCCTCACAGCAAGAAGGTTGTGAGTTCAAAACCAGGCCCACTCAAATATTCTCGGCTGACTCCGGTCTTTTTGTGAGGAGTCTGCATGTCCTCCACGTGTTACTGTGGGTTCTCTCCGGTACTCCGGCTTCCTCCCACCGTCAACACATGCATGAAAATAACAGGTTAATTGGCAACTCTAAAGTGTCCCTAGTGAATGAATGTGAGAGTGAATGGTTGTCTGTCACTGTCTGTCTCTAAATGTTAGCCCTGCGACTAACTGGCCATTGTCCAGGGTGTACCCCACCTCAGGCCCAAAGCTGCTGGGATAGGCTCCAGTCACCCGCGACCCCTAACGGGACTAAGCGTCAGAAAATGAATGAATGAATATTTTACAACAGACCTAGTTTGATTTCCTCAGTTTCATATTTAACTTCACAAACTACAGTAGCCTCAGAGGGTCAATCTCAAACTACAACAGCCTCTGAGGGGTTATTAGTCCATACATTCACTGACCTATCAACTTCATCCCGGGTCACAATGTCTTTTTTCTTCAAGGCTTTGACGGCGTGAAGTTTCCCCGTTTTCTTAAACTCCGCCAACAAAACCTAAGCAGAAATATTTATGACCAGAATTCAAGTCAAAGGCACAAGAATGAACCAAATAAATATAGGATTTTACATAGATTACCTTTCCAAAGTGTCCTCTACCCAAAACAGAGATGTATCTGAAATCTTCCATCTTCATCCTACAAAAAACACACATTAGTTTTGAAAAACTTGTGTTTATCATTGAGGATTATAAAATATGATATGATATGATGAGTTTTACTTCAAAGCAGAAACAGGCCGATCTTCATTTTCTTCCAAATCACTCATGGATGACTAAAAACCAAAAAACAAATTTATATGAATAATAATAATAATATCAGTATAAGTGACATGTTAATATGGTGCTGCTGTATAAGTATTTGATTAAATAAGATTAAAGATATAAGATTAAATGAAGTTGAAGTTGACCTTAGTGTGGTAAAAGTTCCATCTCAACTTGTCAATGAAATCATTTAAAGCACATAACATGGAAATGCTTTCTAAAATGACCAATACATAGGATTTTACCTGTAACTGCTGCATACATTATTATAGCATTATGGTTTGATTTGATTTGATTCAATTTATTGTCATTACAACTGTACAAGTACACTGCAACGAAAAGCTTATTTAGTGGTGCAACATATTACATTTATACATAGATAACACACAAGGTTGCAGGCACACCAGTGCGCCATTACAGCGCTCCGATGATCCTCCGGAAAATGAAATAAGGCATTGTACAAACATAGCAACATCACATGTGCAGACATAACAGACAGGTAGTTATAACAACAGTAGCAGTTACAACATAAACAACAGTAGCAGTTCGAACAAAACAAGTATAACAAGAATTAGAGTATAGGTCAGACAGATGTAAAAGTGGCAGACTGTTGGTCTGGGCTGGTGTTAGGATAGGAGTCCAAGGCCTCTGTGGGGCGATGAATAGGCCGTCTGTTGGAGTGAGAATCAGTGGCCTTGGCTGGGAACGGAGAGTCTCAAGCAGATAAGATAAGACCCAGCTGCCGGCTAGACTTCCAAGAGGGAGGGGGCATAGCAGAAATTTGTAATTTATATATTTGATCTTCGGTAATTTGTCCGGGTCGTGATCAATCAGTTCTGGTCCTCAGCGTCAGTTGCGTGAGTCCATGTCGTGGAGTAACCTTGATGTATCCTTCATTATATTCAGACTAGGAACACAACGTAGCAGCTCACCGGTCAGTTTCTCGATGATGTCCACTCTTTTCTGAATGTCTTCAGATCGGGCCAAGATGGTGCGAATCAGCTCTTCGATTCGTGTGCCCCATTGATGTAATCCCTTCACATCAGTTAAGCCGCACAGTAGCTATTGGTGCGTTCCAAAGCAAAGTTCCAAAGAATGTGGCTTTTCTAGCCAGCATCAGTAAGAATTGAACAGTCTCTTTATGTGTTTTCAAAGCTTCAGGTATGAGTCCTAACAGACAACAATGGGCTGGGGAGGAGTTTCTGCCCCATCACCAGAACACTCCCAGAGACAGTGCTATCTAGTCCTTTTGAGTAGTTTACATTTAGGACAGTTTGGAGAAGCTCCTTGAGTGAACTCACTGTATACATAGGAGAGATGTAGACGTTGCATTTCTCTATCTCTATTACAGATTGATATTCTAGAAGGCAGCAGCAGGAGTTCCTCCCATGATTCAGTCTTTTGTTGTTTTAAGTAGTGTGTTCCAAGTTGTCTGTAAACATTTTAGTCTGTCTGCCTTCAGGTTTTGCAATTCAGAATAAAATCTGAAACAAATTGCTTCTGGCAGTCCAGGACAAAATAATGCTCTTTTTAAATCACTATAACGGTCATTAGGAAACGGTTGGCTGCACAATTGGAATAAAGAAATAGACCAATATAAAACATAAACATTTGTTCTCCCCTTGCTTGGGTGGGTTTTCTCTGTTTACTCCAGTTTCCCTCACCAACACCAAAACATGCTGTAGTGTCTGGTTAATGACATGACCATGTCACCTGGCGCCCCGGTGGCGACTGCCGACAATGAATTTCCCCATGGGTTTATAAAGGGATAATAAAAAATAAATAATAAAAACCTATTAATAACAATAAAAATTACTTATTAACCAACCAATAGTAACCCAGCCAATATCCAAAAGTTCAGACCATTCAGACCAAACAAAGCAGGTGTGAAATACCCTTATACTGCTTAAGTAGAAATAATAGTACTCAACAATAATATTACCAAGGTAAGAGTAACAATTATCACATACAACCCCACTGAGAAAATCACTCTTTAAAATGCTTTTAATATGCACATACTGTAGCTTTCGGGGAGTTCAGAATGTTCAGAATGGCAGCTGAAAACATGAAATATTCCAAAATGGTTTACAATTTAACATCTAACTTTTGTAACATTTACACAATCATTTAGATTGTAAAAAAAATAATTTACTCTTTCAGAAAAACCTAATGTACACAACTGGTTTACAGAACCTTAACTACGAGCCTTAAAGAGACAGGACTCCAACTGCTTATAAATCACATCTAACGTTTCAGTTCAAATTCCAAATCCTTTTTTTTTCTTCACTAAACCAACATCAAACCTTTATCTGAACAATCAGAAGAGGCTCGTAGTTAATAAAACAAACCTGGTTTATTGTTTTTGAGGAAGAAGCTTTTGTTTGGGAGTTCTCTCTGAGTTAAATTTACAGGCTCCTGATAACTGTAGCAGAATTGCCATGGCAACCAGCATTTTGATTTTGATTTCTTAGATTGTTTTAGCCAACCTTTTAATGGCCAATGTTTAGTTATGTTTTGTTATCTTCAGTTTTAACATTTTTTAACAATTTTATAAAAAAGAAATTGGGTTTCACACACATCACATGCATTTCCTCCAAAACAAACACAAGTTGAGGTCAAGTCCGCTGCTTCATTGAACTAGCTTGTGTTATGTTTGCATGAAAATGTATGATTGTACAGACAAATGCATGTATATTTACTGTATTTTCTTGCAGGTCCGATCCAGATAAAGTTTCTCTGTTGATGCAGTTGGTAAGTGGAGGTTTGTCTGAGAGGCTCAGATTTATTACTGGAGCTTCACTGTAAACCAAACAAGAGAAATAGTCCATATTTTGCTTCATACAGACACATTGAAGTGATGGAGGTGGCATCAATGAGGAACAGAATAGAAAGCGGTGGTATATGTCAAAATAATACTATTTAACAGATTTAAAAAGCCTTATTTTTGTTAAAAGTGTGTTTTCACTGTGAGCAAAATAGCTTTCTGTAAGTATCTTATTAACCTCTTTTACAAAATACTGGACTAAACCTAAATATTTTTTACAATAAAAAAAAATGTAATAATATTAATAATAATCTGACAACAAATAAAAAAAATCTGTTACTGGTTTTCTGAAAAGGTAGGTAGAAATCTACTAAATCTAAAGGTGTATTTTTTCCAATACGCTTTTTGTTTTTTTTTATCCACCTTGGCAGTGTAGTGGGGCTGTGAGGTTTGTCTGTGGTTCGATGGTTTGTGGTGTTGTTAGAAAGAAAGTCTGGTGCCGTGGTAAAGACGAGCTGAAGGTTGTGAATGAGCTGTAACGAGGCAGGATGCTCATCATGAGGTGACCCCATGTGGCAAAGTTCATGTTCATCTGAGCAGCGCGCAGAAAGTTCTTTCCTAAAACAGTCGACAAAGTCTTATGCAAAACAGGTTTAGTTAAATCATAAATTAAGCCTTATAATTATTTGAAGATACCTCGCTCTTTTGTAAAGATGCATCTCTGTCGTCTCAATTTTGGCTGACTCAACAATCGTGTCCACAAAACGAAACTGGAAAAAAGTTAATAAAAAACAATTAAAAACACTGAGCATTAACTCTAGTTTAACCACATTACTTGTCTATACACATTAAAAACCTGGTAAAGAAGAATTGAGTTCTCTTATACTGCAGGACCACTTTACACCACCTACAGGAGCCTGGAGGACTTGTTTGTAGTGGTGGACAATCAAAATATTTTTGTGTATATTCTAACATTTTTCATCAATTCTCTAAAGATTTAGTTTCTTTAATTAAACATGCACTTTGTAAAACGGTGCGCAGTGGCTCAGTGGTAGAGTGGTTGTGCTATAACCGGAAGGTTCTTGGGCAAGACACTTAACCCACCTTGCCTCCAGTGGTGTTGTAACATTGGTAAGTCGCTTTGGATAAAAGCGTCAGCTAAATGTAAAAACTAATTATCAAGATTTTTAATAGAGAAAATGTTCAGTACAGTTCCTGTATAAACCTTCTGGTAAAGTGTTTACCTTGGTGTAGAGTTGTCCTTGTGGCTCCACAGTTAAAATCTGTGAACTGTTTTCCATCAGTTCCTCCAAACGCACAAACTTGATGGCGCACAAGGCCTTTGGGTCTCGACAGAAAACGCTCACCTCGAGCTCTCGAGACTAAAACATGGGCAAACAATAAAGAGCAAATTAACTGTTTTTGCCACGTAGCTCACTAGTAATCTTTGTTCTAGAATATTTTTCTAATGAAATCTGCATTGCAATTTATTTTATTTTTTTTACACAAGGGTGCAGTGTGTTTTAGGCAGCATCTAGTGGCAAAATTCCAGAATTCTATCCCACACCTTTCACATTTTGTTTGTAGGCATGGGAATAACTGATTTGATAGCATTTGATATATGCTTGATAATGTTTTCATTTATATAAACTACTATTTTCTGGAAGATCTTTCTATTAATCTAATGTGAACAGTAAGGGGTATTTATTAAACATAAAATACAACTTATATATTTAAAAATGTATATCATTAATATATCTATACCATTACTGTAAAATATTGATAATATGATTTGCTGTTTTTATTTATGGAGTTACAGCTATATAAAAGTATGTTTTATCCAGTAATGAAATGAAAATAGCTCATTGCAGTGTAGCCTCATAATAAAATGGAATGATAGAGCCCTCTGTTGGCCACAGACAGAACTACAACAACAGGTCAAAAAGGGCCCTCCGTCTCATGTGTTATAAATTTAGGTTGTGATGTAGTGTTCAGTTGGCGGGTTTAGGTGAGGTATGTGTGGTCTGCCCTGCCTCTTAAGAGTTACTTTAGAAAAGGTTTCTCTAAGTTAATGTTCACACCGAATACAGTTACTTCTCACCCGTTCGAGTTGGACACAGAAGCTCTGATCCCAGCTCAGTTTGCCGACTGTGGCCCACAGTGTCTGACCCACCACTCTGCCGTCCATTCTCACCACAGCAGTCACCTCTGCCAAAGAAAAAAAACAGTTTTTTTTTTTTAAGAACTATTTTTTTAGGTCTTTTACTTGGCAATTAAGGACAGCATTTTGTTTCATTATTACTTGTATAATTAATAAAAGATCCTGCTTGACTGCAAACTGTTTACTACACAGGGTTAACTGTATTTTGTATTATGTGCAAGTGATATTCTTCTTTCTTAGTAGTGTTGTATCCGATGTTTGTATGTATTAACTTTATGTTCTTCTTACAGTACATCATTCATCAATATACTGACTACATAATACAAGTAAATACAGTCAGGTCCATAAATATTGGGACATCAACACAATTCTAATCTTTTTGGCTCTATACACAACCACAATGGATTTGAAATGAAACAAACAAGATGTGCTTTAACTGCAGACTTTTAGCTTTAATTTGAGGATATTTACATAAAAATCAGGTGAACGTGTAGGAATTACAACAGTTTGTGCCTCCCACTTTTTAAGGGACCAAAAGAAATGGGACAGATTAACAATCAATAAATCAAACTTTCACTTTTTAATACTTGCTTGAAAATCCTTTGCAGTCAATTAAAGCCTGAAGTCTGGAACTTTCCTGACAATTCAACTGTTCAGTATTTTACCTTTTTAGTTTTTGATCTTTTGAATTTTTATGCAGGGTCCATGTGTAGCCATTAGTTGCCTGGAATTATCCTGACCTTATTGCTAACTGAACTATAACATTTACATTTACATTTACATTTATTCATTTAGCAGACGCTTTTATCCAAAGCGACTTACATTACATTACCAGTGTTACAGTCACTGGAGGCAAGGTGGGTTAAGTGTTTTGCCCAAGGACACAACGACAGTATGAACTGTGGGGAGAGCGGGAATCGAACCCCCTACCTTCCGGTTGAAAGACGGCCGCTCTACCCACTGAGCTACTGCTAACACGGTCTCTTCATGTTTGTAAGTGTAGCAATTTTTGGTAACACTTTAGAATAACTCACACAATAAAACAGTAGTTAAGCATTAATGTGTAAATAACAATTAATTAACTAATTAAATAACTATTTATAGAAAAATAAATGTTATTTATATGTATGTTAAGTACCTTGTCCAAGGACACAACGACAGTATGAACAGGGGAGATCAGGAATCAAACCACTAACCTTCTGGTTATAGGACGACTGCTCTACCACTGAGCCACTGTGTATAACGTATTAGGGATAATTAATGTTGGATTAATGCATTGTAAATGAAGAATGCTTCATAGTGTAAGTTATTCCAAAGTGTTATGTATTTTAGTATTTTAGTCATCAGCCATAGACCACATATTATTCTAACATATTTAAAGTTGAAGATTCAAAATTATTAATGGGTTTACAAAGAGCATACATGTGATGCTGTTAATCTAAAGCCAGTTGAGTCTGTCACCTAAACTAAACACTTGCAGACATTATCCAAAAGAGAAGACTGACCGGACAGAGCAGCTGTAGGACTCAGCTCTAAATCCTCACATCCTAGGAGTGTGACTTCAAGTTTACCTAAAAACAATGACAAAGTACTGGAGCAATCACATTGTTATGTGACAAATGTTAAAATGTATGCAGATATACAGTATAATAGGCAGATTTTGTCCAAAAGTCCATTCCAGCAGTCACTAGTAGCAATAGATCACATACATCTGTATTCATTTGATTATTTTCTTTGAAATAAATAAAGTTTCTAGAGGTTTAATCAAAGCAAGACTGTGGCCTATAATTATTCTAACGCGCCAGTATTTAAATTCTGTCTTTGGCGCAGAAGCTTTTATGGTAGTACTGTCACCTCACATCAAGATGGTCCCCAGTTTGCATGTGAAAACAGAAACATTATTTTTTAGACTAATCCCAATCTCCAGGATCCTTCCTTGGGAGGACTCTTTTGAAAGAATCCAGGTCTTCATCTGCGGCTGGAGGCTGATCCTCTGTTTGGCTAAAATGCCATCTGTGGACCCTCCGTGGCCTTTCCCTATGCACCGTGAAAATAAATAATAATAAAAAAACACCCAAAGAAACAGCAGCTAAGAGTGGAAAATTCTCAATTTAAATACATATGTACAGTTGGGCTCAATAGTTTACATACCCTGGCAGAATTTGTGTTTTTTTTTGGGGGCAATTTTTCAGAGAATATAAATGATAACACAAAAACTTTTCTTTCACTCATAGTTAGTGTTTGGATGAAGCCATTTATTGTCAAACAACTGTGTTTACTCTTTTTAATTCATAATGAGAACATAAACTACCCAAATGACCCTGATAAAAAGTTTACATACCCCAGTTCTTAATACTGTGTATTGTCACCTTTAACATTGACAGCTTGAAGTCTTTTGTGGTAGTTGTGGATGAGGCTCTTTATTTTCTCAGATGGTAAAGTGCCCATTCTTTTTGGCAAAACCCTCCAGTTCCTGTAAATTCTTGGGCTGTCTTGCATGAACTGCACATTTGAGATCTCCCCAGAGTGGCTCAATGATATTGAGGTCAGGAGACTGAGGCCAGTCCAGAACCTTCACTTTGTGCTGCTCTAGTCAATGACAGGTCGACTTGGTCTTGTGCTTTGGATCATGTCATGTTGGAACGTCCAAGTTTGTCCCATGACAACGAAACAAAGCAGCTTCTGAGGTGATGTGTGCCTTTGTAGCTCACACATCGACAAAACATCCATCTCCATGTTTCACAGTAGGAATGGTGTATCTTTCATCATAGACCTTGTTGACTCCTCTCCGAATGTAAAGTTTATGGTTGTGGCCAAAAAGTTAAATTTTGGTCTCATCACCAAATTACTTTTTTTGAGGCTTGTCTCTGTGCTGTTTGGCTTATTGTGTTGGATGCTTTGTGGCATTTGTGTAGTAATAGCTTTCTTCTGGCGACTCAACCATGCAGCCCATATTTTCTTCAAGTGTCTCCTTATTGTGCATCTTGAAACAGCCACACCACTTTTTTCAGACAGTCCTGTATTTCAGCTAAATACAGTTACAGTAAAATTATTTGTGGGGTTTTCTTTGCATCTTGAACAATTTTCCTGGAAGCTGTGGCTAAAATTGTTGTTGGTCAACCTGACCATGGTTTTGTTTAGACAGAATCCCTCATTTTCCACTTCTTTATTAGAGTTTGAACACTGCTGATTGGCATTCTCAATTCTCATTCCTTTCCTGTTTTATACAGTTCAATGACCTTTTCTTGCAGATCATTTGACAATTCTTTTGCTTTTCCCACGACTCAGAATACTGAAACATCACTGCAGCACTGGATGAGAGATGCAAGGGTCTGTCAGGAGCCCAGAAACTCACTGACCTTTATACACACACACACACTGATTACAAACAAACAGATCACAGGTGAGGATGGTTACCTTTAGTAGCTTTTCAAACCTGTTTGTGTCAACTTGTGTGCATGTAATGAGGCCAAAATCACCTGGGTAACTTTTGATCAGGGTCATTTGCGTAGTTTCTGTTGTCATTAAGATTTAAAAAGAGTAAACACAATTACATTGTTTGACAATTAATGGCTTCACCCAACCACTAACTATGAGTGAAAAAAAAGGTTTTTGTTTTATCTTTCATTTTCTCTGAAAAATGGCCAAACAATCACAAATTCTACCAGGGTATGTAAACCTATGAGCAAAATTGTATACTTGTTATATTTAGATCAGTTCTATCTAACACTATTGTTATGTTACATAATATAATGTGATAATCTAGGCTTCTTAAAGTCACTTCTGCATAACGTATAAAGTTCGGCCGCTTCAGTTTTACAAAAAACACCTATGGCCTCATAAAATTTCATCCATCCATTGTCTTCCACTTATCCGAGGCCGGCTAGGGGTCAGCAGAGACAGCCAGACACTTCCTCCAGCTCCTCCAGGGTAATAACAAGACCTTCCCAGGCCAGCTGAGAGACATGAGGCGTGGCATGGTGCAGCCGAGTAAAACAGCTGATCTTAGTCAAAGCACTGATGCAGACATCATTAAATTAAATTAGGAAGTGAAGTTATTGCCACACACATTTTAATTATAATTGTGCACATGCTCTGGTATAATAAAATAGAATATAAATCAAATGTATTAAATTGCTAATTGCTAAATTGCTAATTATTAATTAGGCCCGAGCCGGTGATGACCGGGAGGGCCTATTGTTTTGTTCGGATTTTTTTTTTTTTTTAAGGCCCGAGCCGGTGATGACCGGGAGGGCCTCTTGTTTTTGCTCGGATAATTTTTTTTTTTTTTAATATGATCCTAAATTTGACCCAGTGAACATGAACGAAAAGTCATTTTTATTGGTCCCAGCCTTCAAGCCCGGTGAAAAATTTATGTATTTGAAGTCGCAGAAAAAAAAATACGAAAAATGACTCAGTGGCGACCCCTACAAAAGTCAAAATACATTGGGCCTATGGAAAGTGAAAGTAACTTTTTTCCAACGTAGAAAAATGAAACTTGGTACATCCATAGGACACCTCAGGGCAAACAGAAAAGTCAATGACAGTCACACCCTAAACTTAACAGGAAGTCCGCCATGTGGGGTGAAACGTGCGGCCACTAAAATCGCACTTTGCAGAAAGATGCAAATCATTGTGTTTTAATCTAAATGGCTCCAAATTTGGTGAGTATCATCTAGACACGTGTGCCAACCAAAGTTGTAACTTTGTTGTTGATATCTTATCGGGTATGGGTGTGGCAAGCCTGTAACGAGGTGGCCATTTTTGTGAAAATAAAACGTCTCTTAACTCTCAAACGCCTTCTCGGATCGAGTTGGACCCAAAAAGGCGTTTGTGCACATTCATGACCTGAACAAAAAAATATGTAAATAAAAGGGTTATCTTTAGAAATGGCTCTCCAGCGCCCCCTACAAACTTATAATGGGACCCAAGAATTTAGTTTGTTATAGAGACATAAAATTTGGTACACACATCTCTTATGTCATGACGAGCATAAAAGCCAATGACAACCACCCCCTATCTATAAATGTGTTGCCATAGCAACGTCCCAAAAAATGGAAAAAGTCAATGGGAAGTGAAATTTTTAGTTTGTTGTAGGCAAATGAAACTTGGTACACACATCCACCATGGGCTTATGAACAAAAAGCCAATGGGGACCACACTATCACACACGGGAAGGCGGCCATTTTGAATTGAAAATGTGAACCGACTTAAAATACACCTCTTTTTTAAAAGTACACAGACAATAGCTGCTTCATTCCACAGACACCAAACTTGGGCAAAATGAGCTAAACACATGTATGTAAAATAGACAGGCGTTTTTCTTGTCGTTTTTGCTCGAGTTATATTTTTTTTATTATAATTTGGTATATATTTTTTTATTATAATTTTTCTGAAAAATGATTTTCAATTTGACCCAGTAAACGTGCAACTAAAAGTCATTTTTATTGGTCCCAGACTTCAGGCCCGGCAAAAATTTATGTATTTGAAGTCCCCGAAAAAAAAATATGAAAAATGACTCAGTGGCGACCCCTAGAAAAGTCAAAATAATTGGTTCTATGGAAAATGAAAGTAAATTTTTCCAATGTAGAAATACAAAACTTGGTACATCCATAGGACACCTTAGGGCAAACAGAAAAGTTTATTACAGCCATACCGTAAACTCAACAGAAAATCTACTATGTTGGGTGTAATACATGACCACCTAAATCGTACACTTTGTGCTAAAGGGTTTTATCTAAACAGCTCCAAATTTGCTTTAAAGCACGACATGCAATCCTCCGAATATATGTGTCCCCGCGGTCTCAAGGGAGGCGAGGGCCTTTATCGCCGCTTGCGGCTTTAATTAGGCCGAGCCGGTGATGACCGGGAGGGCCTATTGTTTTGCTCGGATTTTTTTTTTTTTTTATTTTATTGTGACCAAATGATCCTAAATTTGACCCAGTGAACATGCACGAAAAGTCATTTTTATTGGTCCCAGACTTCAAGCTCGGCGAAAATGGTATGTTTTGAAGTCGCGAAAAAAATACGAGAAATGACTCAGTGGCGACCCCTACAAAATCAAAATACATTGGGCCTATGGAAAGTGAAAGTAACTTTTTCCAACGTAGAAAAATGAAACTTGGTACATCCATAGGACACCTCAGGGCAAACAGAAAAGTCAATGACAGTCACACCCTAAACTCAACAGGAAGTCCGCCATGTGGGGTGAAACGCGCCACTAAAATCGCACCCCTTTGCAGAAAGATGCAAATCATTGTGTTTTAATCTAAATGGCCCCAAATTTGGTGAGTATCATCTAGACACATGTGCCAACCAAAGTTGTGACTTTGTTTATGATATCTTATCGGGTATGGGTGTGGCAAGCCTGTAACGAGGTGGCCATTTTGTGAAAATAAAATGTCTCTTAACTCTCAAACACCTTCTCGGATCGAGTTGGACCCAAAAGGCGTTTGTGCACATTCATGACCTGAACACAAAAATATGTAAATAAAAGGGTTATCTTTAGAAATGGCTCTCCAGCGCCCCTACAAACCTATAATGGGACCTAAGAATTTAGTTTGTCATAGAGACATAAAATTTGGTACACACATCTCTTATGTCATGACGAGCATAAAAGCCAATGACAACCACCCCCTATCTATAAATGTGTTGCCATAGCAACGTCCCAAAAATGTGGAAAAAGTCAATGGGAAGTGAAAATTTTAGTTTGTTGTAGGCAAATGAAACTTGGTACACACATCCACCATGGGCTTATGAACAAAAAGCCAATGGGGACACACCCTATCACACACGGGAAGGCGGCCATTTTGAATTGAAAATGTGAACCGACTTAAAATACACCTCTTTTTTAAAAGTACACAGACAATAGCTGCTTCATTCCACAGACACCAAACTTGGGCAGAATGAGCTAAACACGTGTATGTAAAATAGACAAGCGTTTTTCTAGACTTTTTTGCTCGAGTTATATTTTTTTATTATAATTCGTATATATTTTTTATCATATTTTTTCTGAAAAATGATCCTCAATTTAACCCAGTAAACGTACAACTAAAAGTCATTTTTATTGGTCCCAGATTTCAAGCCCAGCGAAAAATTTATGTATTTGAAGTCCCCGAAAAAAAATACGAAAAATGACTCAGTGGCGACCCCTAGAAAAGTCAAAATACATCGGGCCTATGGAAAGTGAAAGTAACTTTATTCCAATGTAGAAAAATTAAACTTGGTACATCCATAGGACACCTCAGGGCAAACAGAAAAGTCAATGACAGTCACACCCTAAACTCAACAGGAAGTCCGCCATGTGGGGTGAAACGCATGGCCACTAAAATCGCACCCCTTACCCAAAAAGATGCAAATCATTGTGTTTTAATCTAAATGGCCCCAAATTTGGTGAGTATCATCTAGACACGTGTGCGAACCAAAGTTGTGACTTTGTTGTTGATATCTTATCGGTTATGGGTGTGGCAAGCCTGTAACGAGGTGGCCATTTTTATGAAAATAAAACGTCTCTTAACTCTCAAACGCCTTCTCGGATCGAGTTGGACCCAAAAAGGCGTTTGTGCACATTCATGACCTGAACACAAAGATATGTAAATAAAAGGGTTATCTTTAGAAATGGCTCTCCAGCGCCCCCTACAAACTTATAATGGGACCAAAGAATTTAGTTTGTCATAGAGACATAAAATTTGGTACACACATCTCTTATGTCATGACGAGCATAAAAGCCAATGACAACCACCCCCTATCTATAAATGTGTTGCCATAGCAACGTCCCAAAAATGTGGAAAAAGTCAATGGGAAGTGAAATTTTTAGTTTGTTGTAGGCAAATGAAACTTGGTACACACATCCAGTATGGGCTTATGAACAAAAAGCCAATGGGGACCACACTATCACACACGGAAAGGCGGCCATTTTGAATTGAAAATGTGAACCGACTTAAAATACACCTCTTTTTTAAAAGAACACAGAAAATAGCTGCTTCATTCCACAGACACCAAACTTGGGCAAAATGAGCTAAACTTATGTATGTAAAATAGACAAGCGTTTTTCTAGACTTTTTTGCTCGAGTTATATATTTTTTATTATAATTTGGTATATATTTTTTATTAAATTTTTTTTGCAAAATGATCCTAAATTTGACCCAGTAAACGTGCAACTAAAAGTCATTTTTATTGGTCACAGACTTCAAGCCTGGCAAAAATTTATGTATTTGAAGTCCCCGAAAAAAAAATATGAAAAATGACTCAGTGGCGACCCCTAGAAAAGTCAAAATAATTGGTTCTGGAAAATGAAAGTAAATTTTTCCAATGTAGAAATACAAAACTTGGTACATCCATAGGACACCTCAGGGCAAACAGAAAAGTTTATTACAGCCATACCGTAAACTCAACAGAAAATCTACTATGTTTGGTGGAATACATGACCACCTAAATCGTACTCTTTGTGCTAAAGGGTTTTCATCTAAACAGCTCCAAATTTGCTTTAAAGCACGACATGCAATCCTCCGAATATATGTGTCCCCAGTCTCAAGGAGGCGAGGGCCTTTATCGCTTGCGGCTTTAATTTGGTATATATTTCTTTATTATAATTTTTCTGCAAAATGTATCCTCAATTTGACTCAGTAAACGTGCAACTTAAAGTCATTTTTATTGGTCCCAGACTTCAAGCCGTGAAAAATTTATGTATTTGAAGTCCCGAAAAGAATATACGAAAAATGACTCAGTGGCGACCCTAAAAAGTCAAAATACATTGGGCCTATGGAAAATGAAAGTAAATTTTTCAATGTAGAAATACAAAACTTGGTACATCCATAGGACACCCCAGGGCAAACAGAAAAGTTTATTATATCATATTATCATACCGTAAACTCAACAGGAAATCTACTATGTTGGGTGGAATGCGTGACCACCTAAATCGCACCTTGTGTCTAAAGGCTTTTCATCTAAACAGCTCCAAATTTAGCGAGTATCATCTAGACACGTGTGCCAAAAAGTTATCAATTTGTTTTTGATACATTTGTGGCTGTGGTCATAATGAGTCTGTGAAGAGGCAGCCATTTCTTTGGGAAATAAATGCCATTTCCCAATTGCCAGGATCCTTCCTTTAGAGGAGGCCCCTCCAGAGCCACGGCTAGAGTCTTAGAAAACTCCTCAGAATCCTTTGGAACTTGTAACCTTGTACTTTTAGGCAAGTTATATTTACATTTTGCCTTTTAAACAGGGGGTGCAGCGATTCCTGAGTCATCTCAAATCTCCAGCCAGTACTTTGTTTTCTCGCCTTAGCCCAAGCATAATCTATTATTTTCAAAGGTTCAGACAGCTCCCAGGAAAACCAGGGATTGTGGAGACCTTTAACTCTAAATTACAAGGTGGTGTAGCAGGCCCCAGCAGTAGCACAGGCCCGGTTATTTGACATTACCGTGAAGTTTACGCTTTAAAGCACGAAATGCAATCCTCCGAGTGCATGTGTCCCCGCGGTCTCAAGGGAGGCGAGGGCCTTTATCGCCGCTTGCGGCTTTAATTTTAATTTTTTTTCTTTATCTAAAAATATGTAAAATAAATAAAAAATCATTTAAAATATTCTCTAAATAATTTGGATTTGTGTCTTGAAACATTACTAATCGATGACTAATCTATGAACATTTTGTTTTCTTTTTTACAACCACAGCTTTGTGGAAACACAAAAGCATTTGTTTGCATTAAAAAAAGTAATTCTGCCACAGCCAGGATAGCGCATGGCTAAATAAAAATATACACGTTATGATTGAGGCAAAGAGTTAAACTTTAGCTTAAACAAGGAGAAAGTGGGCCTTTAGAAGCAGAACACAGGAAACTCACAATTAATATAATTTAAAGATAATAATGAGCGCTGTACTGGAGGAAAGCCCTGTGAGTGGTTAAAAGCAAAACACAGTTGACACATAAGTCCAGCTTCTTGCACCTGCTCAAGTCCTGCCTATTTGTACCACCGTCTTTGCCCTGAAAATTGGAAAAAGTAGATTTACTTTGTGTAAATCTAAATTATACCTGCGTTTTGATCGTGAAAATATGGCCCATAGTCCCTCCACCCTCCTGCCTAAACTGTGGTGGGGCATTTGATGATGCAGTTTGGCCACCAAAAGATGTTTATGTGGAGTTAGACAGCCACCAAAGGAAGGATCCTGGCGATTGAGAAACAGCCAAAAACTATCCGGGAAGAGAAGCATGTCATTCTAGTATTATTCTCATAATTCGCCACCAACAGGGCAACTCCAGATTTTTAAAGTTGTTACATCATCAGAGAAGCTTTTCTCTGTCTGAAGCCCGTTATGGCTGTAGCCTCCAAAATCACAGATTACACTGGGATTATCCTCAGCGTATTCTCTGCTCTGCTCACGTCTGGGATGATTGACAATGACACATGAGTCTACATTTATCTTAAAGGGATAAATATTTTACTAACATGCACTTATATTTATTTGCTTTACAGAATAATTTAGCCTATAACACAGGTCAGTAAACTGTGTTCACCTAAAGCCTGTGTGGGGCAGATAATAAACTGTACAGGACCAGCTCTGGCCCCTGGGCCTGTGTTGGACAGGTGTTACAGGCTACAACCCACAGACCAATTACCTTGTTTATTATTACATTCATTATTTTATTATTATTCTGGGAATAACTGTAGCAGATTAAACATAAGTCTGTTGCTCTTTTCTATCTGAGGAGGGCATTAAAACAAGTACATCATCTTATGGGCTATATTTATGTCTTGTTGGTCTTTATGTTCAACGAGGTTGAAGCATGTTCAAAGTAAACACTTGCTCTCTGGTAAATGACACTGAATTGTGATCCTAACTTTTTTGAGATGTGATAAATTAGTTGTATTCTCAAATTACGTGAATGTATTTTCAAAGCAGCACTTGTGCTATGTTTAGCCTTGCATGCTAACGGATTGACCTTGGCGTTTACTGTATATCTGGATATCAAAAAGGAACATGGAGAAGACTATGTTTACATAAATAAACATTACTTCTGTTGTAATAATGTCCGAGATTGTCGATGTTTCCAGCAAAGAGTTTGGAGGTCGATGGAATTGGTTATGTTTTGATGAAGATGAAAAGAAGTGTGAACTGTGGGAAACAAAGTTTCTGGCGCATTTACGTCTGCTTGATCTAAAGAGCACAATACTGAGTGAAGCCCCTGCTGCGGAAGCTGATGGTGCGGACCCGGACGCCAGTAAAAATGAGAAGACATATGCAGTTTTAAATCAATTGTTTGATGACAAAAGTCTGTCCCTTGTAATGAGAGACACCACAGATGATGGCAGAAAGGCGCTAAAGATTATGCTGGCAAGGGGAAGCCACACGTGATAAGTTTGTAAACAGAGCTGACATCTCTTCAGAAAGGTGTGAATGAGAACGTCACAGATTACATTGTCCGTGCAGACTCTGCCATCACAACGCTGCGTAATGCAGGAGAGACTTTGAGTGATGGTTTGTTGACTACAATGATTTTAAAGGGCCTGTCTGGCGTGTTTAAACCATTCTCTGTTCAGGGTACTCAGAGTGATGAAAAGTTGAAACTAAATTGAGTCGCTATGAGAGCACAGAGAGGTTTGGTGCTACCAGCTCAGAGGATAATGTGATGAAAGTCAAAGGAAGAGATGATTGGAGTGTGAAACTCACCTGTTACACCTGTGGACAGAAAGGCCACAAAGCAGTGAAGTGCACGTCAGCCGCTGGGGAGCGCAGGAAACAGAGACTGTGGTGCAGTTTCTGTAAGTGCCACGCACAAAAATGCGCACTGTTGCCGGAGGAAACTGGACAAGGCGAAGCAAGCGGTAGACGAGGAGGTGGAGCCCACGTTCTCATTCAAGGTGGAGCAGGTGAACAACGCCTCGGTCAGCCAAGTGACGGTGAAGGGCCTCGTGGTCGAGTCCGGGACCAGCAAACACATTGTTACGGACATTGGGAAATTCTAGGATTTTTACTCAAATTTTAAGCATCAGAGCCATATTCTGGCATTGGCTGATGGGATACGGCCAGTGGTATAGCACTGAAGAAGGGCACCGCTAAAGTAGAGAGACAATAAAGGCCGCATCGTAAACATGATGGTGATGGAGGCGGTCTACGTGACATCATTCTCCCAGTTGGCGCTTTCACAGAAAAGATGTCCTCCGCACAGTGACAGTCATCTTCAAAGGACAGAATCGGCTCATTCACAAAAACGGTACAGCTTTTGATATTCATACTAGTGATAAACGCCTTTATTTAAGTACTGATACAAATACACTGTGCACAATTATTAGGCATGTGATTATTTTGACCATATCATCATTTTATCCATAGTTTCCAACTACAAGCTGTATAAACTTGAATCCTTATTGGATTTAATGCATATGGGGACGTGTGTGGCCTAAGGAGATCAACACCTATTATATCAAGGTGTGTATGATTCTTAGGCAGATTCTTCTTCTCAGGAAAAATGGGCCAAAAGAGATTTAACTGACTCTGAAAAGTCAAAAAAGTATTTCACAAGGATGCAGCACTCTTGAAATATCTAAGATATTGGGCGTGATCACAGAACCATCAAACGTTTTGTAGCAAATAGTCAACAGGGTCGCAAGAAACGTGTCGAGAAAAAAGACGCAAATTAACCGCCAGAGATTTGCAAAGCGTGAAGCTACCAGGAAACACATTATCCTCCAGTGCTGCCATATTCCACAACTGCAACCTACCTGGAGTGTCAAGAAGTACGAGGTGTTCAGTTCTCAGAGACATGGCCAAGGTAAGAAAGGCTGAAACCCGACCACCTCTGAACAAGACACATAAGTTGAAACGTCAAGAATGGGCCAAAAAATATCTGAAGACAGATTTTTCAATGGTTTTGTGACTGATGAGATGAGAGTGACTCTTGACAGACCAGATGGATGGGCCCGTGGTTGGATCAGTAACGGACACAGAGCTCCACCTCGACTCAGATGCCAGCGAGGTGGAGGTGTGGTACTGGTATGGACAGGTATTATTAAAGATGAGCTAGTTGGACCTTTTCGGGTTGAAAATGGACTCAAAATCAACTCTCAGACCTACTGCCAATTTTTAGAAAACACTTTCTTCAAGCAGTGGTTCAGGACAAAGTCTGCATCTTTCAAGAAGACTTTGATTTTTAAGCAAGACGCTCCATCACATGCATCAAAGTTCTCCACTGTGTGGCTGGTCAGTAAAGGCCTTAAAGATGAAAAACTAATGACAAGGCCCCCTTCTTCACCTGACTTAAGCAGGAAATTTACAGTGAAGCTAATAATTGTGCACACAGTGTAAGGTTGATGAGTGTACCATATGTTCAGAAGTGGCATGAAATATTAAGCCACTGTAATTATGATGACAAATTAAAGCTATAGAGTGTTACAGAAGGGATGAAAAATAAAGCCAAAACTGATAAGTCCAACCTGAAATGTGAAGTGTGTGTAAGAGGCAAATTTGCTCAGAGCAAAAATAGAGCTCCAGATGAGTAAGCTAAAGATGTATTTGAACTTGTCCATGCAGACCTGGCTGGAGCCAGCAGGAAAAGATGGTTTTATATTTGCCCTAGCATTTACAGATGGCTACTCAAAAGCTATGTCCACTTATTTTCTAAAAGCTAAGTGTGATGCTGTTGAAGCCACTGAGAGGTTCTTTGCTGATGGTACCCCTTTGGTAAAATCAAATGCATACAGTCAGATAATGAAACAGAGTTTACATCTGCTGTGTTTCAGTCACTGCTAAGTAAAAATGCCATTAGACATAAAACCTCATCTCCTTATTCACCCCATCAGAATGGGACAGCTGAAATGCCTTGGAGAACCCTGTTTGAAATGGCAAAATGTATGTTAATTGAGAGCATTCTGCCAAAAGATTTGTGGATGTACACAGTCCAAACTGCTGCTATAATCAGAAATAGATGCTATAACAGACGTCTTGGACGAACCCCATATTACATATTAACTGGGAAGAAGTCTGACCTGTCCAAAATTGTTTGTGTTTGGGTCAGAATGTTATGCATACAAATATGACAAGAAAAAGTTCAAGAAAAATAGTCTAGTGGATGGTATTGATTATAATAAAACTTTTTGACCTACTGCAGATATGACCTCTGTACATTTTTTATTTTTTTATTTAACCTTTATTTAACCAGGAAAGTCCACTGAGATTACAAATCTCTTTTGCAGGGGAGTCCTGGCCCCATGTGTGTTTGGGGGGGACTATTGTACATGTTTTTGGTGGTAGGGGAAACCGGAGTACCCGGAGGAAACCTACGCAGACACAGGGAGAACATGCAAACTCCACAGGCCCTGCCCTGGATGGGAATCGAACCCAGGACCTTCCTGCTGTGAGGCAGGCGTGCTAACCACTCAGAGTTAGATCAGGTGGATGTAAAAACTGCATATTTGCATGCTCCTATAGACTGTAAAATGTATATGGAGCAGCCCAAAGGGTTTGAGATTGAGTCAAAAACAGGAGAGAAATTGGTGTGTAGACTCAGTAAATCACTTTAAGGTTTGAAACAATCAGGAGAAAATTGGAATAAAATGCTGAATTGTAGTTGAAAAGGGTTTTGTTCAAAATTCAGGGTCAAATGAAAGGGTCATATTGATCATTTGGGTTGATTACTTTCTTATTGCAGGAAGTGATGATCAAATACTCAAAATGTTGAGCGTAAAATTCAAAGTTAAAGATCTTGGCAAACTTAGATATTTCCTGGGCATTGATTTAGCACATAGAGACGCTAAATCTCTTCAAACCTCTCCAAAAAATTTTGGAGAGGTTTGACATGACAAACTGCAAACCAAGGTCAACATCATTTGAAAATAAAATTAAATTTGACAGTGAAGGTGAACATGCTGATCCAAAAAAGTATTGTGAATTGGTTGGCAGTTCATTCATTCATTTTCTACCGCTTTGTCCGTCAGGGGTCGCGGGTGACTGAAGCCTATCCCAGCAGCTTTGGGCCTGAGGCGGTACACCAGTAAGTCGCAGGGCTAACATTTAGACATAGGGACACTTTAGATTTGCCAATTGACCTATACATGCATGTGTTTGGACGGTGGGAGGAAGCCAGAGTACCCGGAGAGAACCCACAGTAATACGTGGAGGACATGCAGACTCCTTACAGAAAGACTGGAGTCGGCTGAGAATGTTTGAGTCGGCCGGGTTTTGAACTCACGACCTTCTTGCTGTGAGGCAGGAGTGCTAACCACTCTGCCATGTGCACCCCTAGGTTGGCATAATGACAATTACTCGTCCAGAGAACAACAGTGGGTTGCAGCTAAACATGTGTTGAGATTTAAGAGGCACTGTGGACCTGTAATTGTGTTACAGGAAAACTGATGTAAACCATAGACTTATAGCATATAGTGATGCAGACTGGGCAGCTGTTTAGGTTTGTCTGAGCACGGGAAGATTATTTCCTGGAAGTCTAAGAAACAACAAACAGTTGCTTTATCCACATGAAAGAGCTGAATGGCTTTGTCAGCTACTGAACAGGAAAGCCTTTATCTTGTGAACTTACTCACAGGAATGTACTTGAATATGCACCAGTGACAATTTTTGAGGACAATTAGGGAGCTATTGCTCTGTCAAAGAACCTTGTAGCCTGTCAAAGGTTCAAGCACATTGACATTAAATTTCATTTTGTGCGATCTGTACTCGATGATAGCAAAATAAGTCTTTATTACAGCCCTACAATTGATATTTACATTTACATTTAGTCATTTAGCAGACGCTTTTATCCAAAGCGACTTACAAGTGAGGATAACAATGGAAGCAATTTTAACAACACAAGGTACAAAAAGCATAAGTGCACAAAAACTAGTCAGTTTAACCCAGCGCAGTATACAAAGCTAAGGATAAGAGAAAGTTTTTTTTTTTTTTTTAGGGAAAGGAATCGATAGTAGAACTCAGTGTTTGTCAGTCAGGTGTTGACGGAAGAGATGTGTTTTCAGGCGTTTTTTAAAGATGGCTACAGAATCTGCTGATCTTGTAGCAGCAGGTAGATCATTCCACCAATGTGGAACAGAGCCAGAGAAGGTACGTGAGAGTGATTTTTTTACCTTTTTGGGACGGTACCACTAGACGTTGTTCATTTGCAGAGCGCAGGGATCTGGTAGGAACGTAGGTCTGCATTAGTGAGTGAAGATATGAGGGTGCAGAACCAGTGGTGGTCTTGTAGGCCAAGAGCATAGCTTTGAACTTGATGCGGGCATCAACCGGGAGCCAGTGTAACCTAATGAATAGAGGAGTTACGTGCGCTCTCTTCGGTTCATTAAAGACCACTCTTGCCGCTGCATTCTGGATCAGCTGCAGAGGTTTGGTTGTGCAGGCAGGGAGTCCAGCCAGTAGAGCATTGCAATAATCCAGTTTGGACAAGACAAGAGCCTGGACTAGAATTTGCGTAGAGTGCTCTGATAGGAAAGGTCTAATTTTCCTAATGTTGTAGAGGATGAATCTACAGGACTGGGTGGTGCTGGCAACAGGACTTGTGAAGTTTAACTGATCATCAATTACCACTCCCAGATTTCTGGCAGTGCTGGACGGTGTAATGGTTGATGGGCCTAGTTGAATGGAGAGGTTGTGGTGGGTCTTTGGATTGGCTGGAATCACAAGCAGTTCTGTTTTTGCAAGGTTCAGCTGCAGGTGATGGTCCTTCATTCAAAATGAGATGTCACTCAGACATGCCGAGACGCGAGCGGAGACCGTCGGATCGTCAGGTTGAAATGACAGATGGAGTTGAGTGTCATCTGCATAGCAGTGATAGGAAAAGCCATGCTTCTGGATGACAGAGCCAAGGGATGTCATGTATATGGAAAAGAGTAGCGGTCCAAGCACTGAGCCCTATGGCACCCCTGTATGGATATGTTGGGACTCAGAGACCTCGTTTCTCCAGGATACTCTGAATGACCTATCCGAGAGGTGAGACTTGAACCATTGCAACGCCATTCCAGAGACACCCATCGCCCTGAGAGAAGACAGGAGGATGTGATGATTAACAGTGTCAAAAGCAGCAGACAGATCCAGTAAGATGAGTACAGATGACTTGGATGTTGCTTTTGCCAGTCTCAGAGCTTCGATGACTGAGAGCAGGGCAGTTTCGGTGGAATGACCGCTCTTGAACCCAGACTGGTTCTGGTCCAGAAGGTTGTTCCGTGTGAGAAAGGATGAGAGCTGAGTAAACACAACTCGCTCCAGAGCTTTGGCAATGAAGGGAAGGAGGGAAACCGGTCTGTAGTTTTCTAGCAGTGTAGGGTTAAGAGTGGGTTTCTTCAGTAGTGGTGTGATGCGGGCCTCTTTGAAAGCTGTGGGGAAGGATCCAGTGGAAAGAGATGAGTTGATGATGTGGGTGAGAGCAGGCACGACAGATGGAGAGATGGCCTGAAGGAGATGTGTGGGGATGGGATCCAGCGGGCAGGTAGTCGGGTGGTTAGAACTAATGACCTTGGAAACATCTGCTGATATGGTGGAAGATATTTTAACTAAACCTGTTGCTAAAGTTAGGATCAATAAATGTGAGTGTTTTCTATTTGGTAGCCTACAGTATGTGAGTAATTGTAATAATGGAAAATTTGTATTTAATGTATGTGATGAGTTGTAATCTGTCAATCTAAGAACAAATGGGGGTGTTGAGCTAGTTTGTCCTTAATTGACCCAGTTCCTAAATGTGGGCGTGGTTACACACTGGTGCACAAATCTCAATAAATGGCCACAGCCTTTTCTCATTGTGGTGTGTGCAAGCAGGCCAAACGTAAGTCGGTCTCTGAGTTGTCCCTCCTCCATTATGTACTGGCATTTCCAGCTTTTTTAAGGATAGTTGCACCAACATCTATATTATTAGGCTATTTTACACCTATTTATAAACAACATTTAAATTGGTATTTACTGAGTACAAAGTGTCACATGTTGCCTCGAACGGTGCTCTCTTCGACTCTGTTCTGAGATGAGCAGAGAGCGCGTTCACAGGGACATGCCGAGTAGCTGCGCACCAGGGCTGGACTGGGACAAAAAAAAGGCCCTGGCATTTTTGCTCAGACCGGCCCACCACAATCAACTAGCACACCATCCTTGCGGTCCCTGTAGATATGCATATCTACTGTTCCATTCCAAAAACCCCTACAAAGCTGAGAATTAAGTGCCATGGACCAGTGTACCAGTGCAAGTGGACCAGTGTACTCACTCTCTCTTGACAGACTCCCTGGTGATCAAAGGTTCCTCCCTGTCTCTCTCCTCCACTGCTAACTCAACCTGGCTTGACTATACATAAGGACAGAGAGAGAGGATTACAATTATTTGGAAGAGTTATTAAAAGTACACTTAGTAAGGATCCATTTTGGTTATATAGTCCTGTATTCTTGAAGAGCAGGATTTCTAGATGGACAAGTGCTCCATGTTATAAAAGCTAGTTAACCCTTTAGAACCCAATATAATGTGGATGTAGAATACTGCTAATTCTAAAAGAAATGTTTTGTTTTTTTCCAATGAACCAGACAGCAGAAAAACTAGTTTACAATTGCAAGT
This sequence comes from Perccottus glenii, assembly GCA_024416835.2. NCBI lineage: Eukaryota > Metazoa > Chordata > Actinopteri > Gobiiformes > Odontobutidae > Perccottus > Perccottus glenii. The sequence continues at coordinate 8,343,830 of CM044556.2, read as the reverse complement.
ATAGGCTACTTTGTTTTAAAAAGCACAAACCCCTCTTTAATATGACACCAAACAAGATTTACCTCTCATTGTTGAGATACTCTCCTTAAAAAAAAAAAGAAAACCAACCTATGCTACCAAATTACTCACACAAAACGTCCTAAAAATATATGATATTCATATTATTCACTCACCGTACATATTGCATATTAATGATGTTGGACATTCATTAGAAACATGAGCAAATATCTACTTCGTTGAAAATACAGCTAAACAAAAATATACAGCTTTCAAAATGCAAGGCGGGTTTTAATCCCCAAATAGCATGCGTTACTCGCCATGGGCGCTTTGACACAGCCATTCTGAGTAATAATTAAAATAATCAAATGGCATCATTTAAGTTTTTCTAGAGAAGAGGCGTACGGCCATTATGGGTATTAAAGGGTTAACATTAGAATAGTCAGCCAAAGTTGCAATTGAATAAGTTAACTCTGCTAACCTATCTACAAAAACTGCAAAATGCAAATGCAAAATAGCTTATGCTGTGTTATTTGACTTTAGCTGACTGAGTGGCTAGTGCAGTGGGTGACAATCTGACAGACTATATAATGGCAACAACGATTAAGTTGTCTTATTATAATATTCATTAATTTAGGTAAATCATCATCTTCGTCGTGGCCCAACCAGGCCCACACACACACACACTTTCCTCCTGCACCCGCCCTGATTAACACTCCCTCCCTGTTAATCATGTAGCTAACATGCTTACCGTTTCAATTACACTCTCCATGTTTCTGCAAAATGTCGTCAGGTACTGTAGTCTTGGATACTGAAGCTACAGCACTAAACATGTCTGTTATTTTTGCACATGTTGAGGCATCAACCTCTAGCATTTTTATTTTTTTGGCCATAACTTCTCCGCACCCCCTTGCACTTTGGTTTCTCCATCCTAAATCCACAGATTTCTGGCTCTGAGCCACTAACTGCATCTGACACAAGAAACAGAGGAGGAGGGGTGGAGCCTGTTAAGAGATGATTGGGCCAGCCCAGTGTCAGTATGAAAAATGAACCAATGGGCCGCTGTCCCTGCTTTATGGGCCGGTCATTGGCCAATTTAAAAAAAAAAAAAAAAAAATTCATATTATATGGACCGGCCCCCAAGTGCGTCGGCCCACCGGGCATTTGCCCGGTATGCCAGATTACCAGTCCAGCCCTGCTGGAGCATGTGCTGACTAACACAGATCAGAGTCAAATCAAATGAAGGTAGAGAAAGCTTGTTTTACAGTTGTTCAAAAAGTAGGTTGTTGTTGTTAGCGAGCTAAAAGAAAGCTAATTTATGTAGCCTACAGTTTATCAGAGTTTCACAAACTCCTCCCTTTGAGAGTTACCATAATGAGTTGCTTTTGTATTAATATTGTAATTATCAATATTGAGTTTTATTCTATATTCTTATATTTATATAAGAATATAATATATATATTTTTTATTCTATATTCTTATTCTATATTCTTATTATTACTATAAGTGTTTTATTTTAATAAAACACTTATAGTAGGCCTCTACCCAAAACCTGGTTTGTTAAATGAAGGTAAGGCTGTGAAGGTAACAAATCATGATACTGAACAGAGGAAATTTGGAGAGTTTTAACTATTTTGTCTCTTGGCAACAAGCACTGACCACCTTGACTAACATTCAAAATAGGCTAAATTAAGTAATATATAGTGTACATAAAACAAAGTTAAGATTATCACTGTGTCAGAGAAATGGGCATGATTCTACCAACCATTTATCTAAGAATCCTTAAATCAATATGAGAATGTATATTTTGGACTTTATGGTTACTTGATGCTACTAGCTTAAAGTTACGCAGTGCCACTTTAAGAAAAATCAAGACTAAACCCAGGACTAACTAAGACTAGAACAGAACCCAGAACAACAACAAGAGCACAAGATGAGAACCTGTTAATGATGCAGGTTTGATGGAGTAGATGGATGGAGATGTGGACAGGAGACCCTCCGGTTTGGTTTGCTTCTCAGGGCTTTGATCCAAAGAGTTATGACAGCTCTCTTTCAGATATTTCTCCAAAGACAGATGCAATAGATCCAGTTTCTGTGAGGACTCATGCAGCCGGGACTCAGCCTGAAAGTAGGTAAAGCATAATTATATAGTGTCTTTGTAATGTACACTCTCAGATTTAAAACCCCATTTAACAGTATGCCCAAAGCCAGTGTGCTCTGATTAGTCAGTGGGACCTTTATGCATCTATGCCTAAGTCATGTTACTTCTGGGAGTCTGCATTAGTCCCAAATCAAAAAAAAAAAAAAAAATGGAAACCAAGAGCATGCAGTCATTTTTACCTACAGTCAGGTCCATAAATATTGGGACAATTCTAATCTTTTTGGCTCTATACACCACCACAATGGATTTGAAATGAAACAAACAAAATGTGCTTCAACTGCAGACTTTTAGCTTTAATTTGAGGTATTTACATCCAAATCAGGTGAAAGTGTAGGAATTACAACAGTTTATAAATGTGCCTCCCACTTTTTAAGGGACAAAAAGTAATGGGACAGATTAATAATCATAAATCAAACTTTCACTTTTTAATACTTGGTTGCAAATCCTTTGCAGTCAATTACAGCCTGAAGTCTGGAACGCATAGACATCACCAGACGCTGGGTTTCATCCCTGGTAATGCTCTGCCAGGCCTCTACTGCAACTGTCTTCAGTTCCTGCTTGTTCTTGGGGCATTTTCCCTTCAGTCTTGTCTCCAGCAAATGAAATGCAATCGGATTCAGGTCAGGTGATTGACTTGGTCATTGCATAACATTACACTTCTTTCCCTTAAAAAACTCTCTGATTGCTTTCGCAGTATGCTTCGGTCATTGTCCATCTGCACTGTGAAGCACCATCCAATGAGTTCTGAAGCATTTGGCTGAAAATGAGCAGATAATATTGCCCAGAACACTTCAGAATTCTTCCTGCTGCTTTTGTCAGCAGTCACATCATCAATAAATACAAGAGAACCAGTTCCATTGGCAGTCATACATGCCCACGCCATGACACTACCACCACATGCTTCACTGATGAGGTGCTATGCTTTGGATCATGAGCAGTTCCTTTCCTTCTCCAGACTCTTCTCTTCCCATCACTCTGGTACAAGTTGATCATGGTCTCATCGGTCCATAGGATGTTGTTGCAGAACTGTGAAGGCTTTTTTAGATGTTGTTTGGCAAACTCTAATCTGACCTTCCTCCTGTGGTGAACCCTCTGTATTCACTCTGGTGAAGTCTTCTCTTGAGTGTTGACTTTGACACACATACACCTACCTCCTGGACAGGTACCTTGGTGTTGCTGAGCTCACCGGTGCGTTCTTTCTTTTAAGGATGTTCCAGTTGATTTGGCCACACCTAAAGTTTTTGCTGTCTCCCTGATGGGTTTGTTTTGTTTTTTCAGCCTAATGATGGCTTGCTTCACTGATAGTGACAACTCTTTGGATCTCATATTGAGAGATGACAGCAACAGTTTCCAAATGCAAATAGCACACTTGAAATGAACTCTGAACTTTTATCTGCTCCTTGTAAATGGGATAATGAGGAATAACACACACCTGGCCATGGAACAGCTGAGCGCCAATTGTCCCATTACTTTTGGTCCCTTATAAAGTGGGAGGCACATATACAAACTGTTGTAATTCCTACATCGTTCACCTGATTTGGATGTAAATACACTCAAATTAAAGCTAAAGGTCTGCAGTTAAAGCACATCTTGTTTGTTTCATTTCAAATCCATTGTGGTGGTGTATAGAGCCAAAAAGAATTAGAATTGTGTCGATGTCCCAATATTTATGGACCTAACTTTATCTTGATTTGTTGTTGTTGAAAAATTCACAGAAGATTCACAACAATATTCATAATCGAATAATTTATGATAATAAATAAATATGTTTGTCTTTGTAATAACAGAAAAAAACTCAAACAGAAAAAATTCGGGAAAGAAAACGCTTTGGAAAGAAAAGCGTTAAGCTCTGTGTGGAATACTGTATGCTCCAGTCTGAACTGGAACCATAGATTGTAAATAAACATGGATGTAATCCGCCTATTGGTCCCCTATTCCTTCGATATTGTCATTAAGACAGGGCAATAAAATGGCAGTTACATCCGGGCTTTTCCGCTTTTACTCCATAGTAAAACAATAGTTTTCAGATAGCATAAATGGACATATTAATCAAAAGAGTTGTCACGCTTTTGGAGCCTGCCCTCTGGTGGACAACGGTATATTGCTGTATTTCGCTGTAAAATCGCCGTAAAATCGCTGTATGGCGCCCTTACTCGAGGACCGCGTTTAAGATGTTCCATGGGAGAGGCTTGACTGAAACTGACAGACCACTGAAAAACAGAGAATTTGAGACTATTGGACAGTGCCTGTGTTTTTAAATTGTTACTGTGATCACAATGATGCACTTTAGTACAAACTAGCATGTGCACTATTTGTGACTCCACAAAATCTGTAAAATCCTGGTGCATCTTCAGTGTTCTGTTTCAGGGGCTGAGACCAACTTGGGACTATGGCAGTTTGAAGACCTTTTACATAAATAAAAGGGGATCTAACTATTGTTTTTGATAACAGAATAGGCAGGATTTTATTTTATTATTTGACTTATTTTTTAGTTTAGTACAATGTGATAGGGGGGTTTAAATGTCTACCTTACTGTATGCCTTCTTTTATGCATATTCCTAAATAACTATAATAAATAACATTTGTTTGTGATATTACACTTACAACATATGGTTGAGAAAATTATTTGAAGGCAGAACATTCATTTTAAAGCTTGTTTCACCTCAGTCAGTGTCTTTTGGTCCAAAGATGAGATTCCTTCCATTTGCTTGACCACATCTTTAGCCAGAGTCAGGGCATCGGTCTCCCTTTGGATGTAATGCTGAAGCTCGGCCAATCGGGCATCTGCTGAGCTCCGGTTGACTGAGCACATTCCTGTAAAGAAGAGACCAAATTATGACATGAACGAACCAAAGTGTTGAGAACAAGACAAGACTTTTATGAATCAAAATCAAGTAAAGACCAAGACCACTGTATGATACATTAGAGGTTATGGGGAACAGTTACTGTCCAGGTTCAGTAGTAGATAAAGTCCAAACTCATGACAGGAGAGGGTATGTCTGGTGAAGGATGCAGAGTCAGAGAGCTTTTTACTTCAAGATAAAATTCTAGAGGTTTTTATCAAATCACAAGAATGATGTGGACAAATAAACCAGGACCGGTCCAGGTTAAAACCTCTACCTCCAAGACAAAGCTGCATTAAAATTAGTTCAAATCCAAGACTAAAATTTCCTCAGTTGTTTATTACAGATCTGCAGCCTATCCGTGTCTCTGGAACCAAATGATGAGCAGCATTGACACTCTTTCCTCGTAGATTTTTTCTTGTGTAAATGATCCTGTTTGTAGTATCCCTTAAAAAAAGTAAAAAAATATATATATATATATATGTATATATATATATATATATATATATATACAAAAAAATTTATCAACGATTGACTGAGTTCAGTCAATTTGTGTTTGTGTTCAAATTGACTGGGCGCAAATTTAAAGCAGTCCAAACACTTTCAACCTGTCTGGTCTGGTAAAATAAATAAAAATCTGAAGTCATAGGGAGGCTGGTCACCTCAACTTAAATAATGCATTTATCAGCAGCCGATCCGACATAAACTCCCATTATCTAATGAAGGAACCGTCTTAAAGACTTTGAGGATAGATTTTTACTACATGCATGTTGGTCTATTTGTTACCCTTTTTCTGTCTTATATAAATATTGCCTTCTTTAAATAGGTTTGGTTTCCACTTTGAGAGCCTATACAAAAGTTGCCCTTTGGTCAGGTTTGATTTTGCTCTGTTTTTATTGTGGTTATGTGTTTTTATATTTATTTTTAATTATGTTAATTAAGTTTTTATGTTGTACAGCACTCTGGTCTGGTGAGTCATCTTAACTATGGCTTTTAAAAGCCATTAAACCCATTTGAGTTCAGATATAGATACATAGCTCCTCACTCAATCCCTTGGAATCAATATAAAGCTGCTGCGAGTCTTTCTTCTGGAAAATGTCATGTGCAAAGGTTTTGATGCTACATTTTATGTCTGAGGTTTATCTAAAATTAGACAATAAGCCAAAAACTCAAGATAAAAACATCCAGGTATTAGCTCTAGACAAATGCAATGTATGTAACACTTAGGATTGAAAGCCATGTTTAATTGTTGAATGAATGAATGATGAATGGCGGGCGTATAAATGTCTCACACAATATTTATTTCATCAGGAGGATTGAAAATGGTTAATGATTAAAAATGAAAAGGGTTTCCTAAAGGTTAAGTAACAATTAACATTTGAGCTGTACAAAATGAAGAAAGGCTGTCTTGAAAATCAATAGTCCTTCATACATACACTATCACTGGTCATTGCTAACCGGCATTAGACACAGGACAACATTTAGAGTTTGGGCCACACGTGTTATAGCAGAGATATCTGTCTCTTGGTGATTATTTCTTTCCCCAGGGAAAAGTAAAGGTAGATTTGGATACATTGGATACATGGAATATTAATCTGAATGGACTGCCAAAGACAAATAAATGTTTTATGTCTGAGAAAAATTAAATACTGCAAAATGAAGTTTATTTTTACCTTAAAATACATTGCCTCTAAATCATCCATACACACGTGGACAAAAATGTTGGTACCCTTCGGTCAATGAAAGAAAAACTCACAATGGTCACAAAAACTTTATTCTGACAAAAGTAATAATAAATAAAAATTCTATGAATGTTAACTAATGAAAGTCAGACATTGCTTTTCAACCATGCTTCAACGGAATTATTTTAAAAAATAAACTCGTGGAACAGGCCTGGACCCTAGAAAAGACTGTAAATAATGTGACCAAATGGACATGTTAATTCAAGGTGTGTGCACTAATTAGCATCACAGGTGTGTACAATCTTGTAATCAGTCAGTGGGCCTATTTATAGGGCTTCAGGTAGTCACTGTGTTGTCTGGTGACATGGTGTGTACCACACTCAACATGGACCAGAGGAAGGAAGGAAAGAGTTGTCGCAGGAGAATAGAAAGAAAATTATAGACAAGCATGATAAAGGTAAAGGCTATAAGACCATCTCCAAGCAGCTAGATGTTCCTGTGACTACAGTTGCACATATTATTCAAAGATTTAAGATCCATGGGACTGTAGCCAACCTCCCTGGACGTGGCCGCAGGAGGAAAATTGCTGACAAATCAAAGAGACGGATAATCCGAATGGTAACAAAAGAGCCCAGAAAGACTTCTAAAGAGATCCAAGGTGAACTCCAGGCTCAAGGAACATCAGTGTCAGATCGCACCATCCGTCGTTGTTTGAGACAAAGTGGACTATATGGGAGACGACTAAGGAGGACACCATTGTTGAAAACAAATCATAAAAAAGCTAGACTGCAATATGCCAAACTACATGTTGACAAGCCACAAAGCTTCTGGGAGACAGATGAGACAAAAATGGAACTTTTTGCCAAGGCACATCAGCTCTATGTTCACAGACGGAAAAATGAAGCATATCAAGAAAAGAACACTGTCCCTACTGTCAAACATGGAGGAGGCTCTGTTATGTTCTGGGGCTGCTTTGCTGCATCTGGCACAGGGTGTCTTGAATCTGTGCAGGGTACAATGAAATCTGAAGACTATCAAGGGATTCTAGAGAGAAATGTGCTGGCCAGTGTCAGACAGCTTGGTCTCAGCGCAGGTCATGGGTCTTGCAACAGGACAATGACCCAAAACACAGCAAAAAAACACCCAAGAATGGTTAAGAGGAAAACATTGGACTATTCTAAAGTGGCCTTCTATGAGCCCTGACCTCAATCCTATTGAGCATCTTTGGAAGGAGCTGAAACATGCCGTCTGGAAAAGACACCCTTCAAACCGGAAACAACTGGAGCAGTTTGCTCATGAGGAGTGGGCCAAAATACCTGCTGAGAGGTGCAGAAGTTTCATTGACAGTTACAGGAGTCGTCTGATTGCAGTGATAGCCTCAAAAGGTTGTGCAACAAAATATTAAGTTAAGGGTACCAACAATTTTGTCCAGGCCTGTTCCATGATTTATTTTTTAAAATAATTCTGTTGAAGCATGGTTAAAAAGCAATGTCTGACTTTCATTAGTTAACATTCGTAGAATTTTTATTTATTATTACTTTTGTCAGAATAAAGTTTTTTCTGTGACCATTGTGAGTTTTTCTTCCATTGACCGAAGGGTACCAACATTTTTGTCCACGTGTGTATGTATTCCTAAAACGACTCCCTACCCTCTTCCACTCCAGCTCCCAGTGCACTTGGTGTGTAGTAACACCTACAACTGAATATAATATCCTTGATCACAGAGTTGGGTCTAAACCAGGGGTGTCAAGCCTTCAGCGCACAGGTCAAAACCGTCCCACCAGAAGGCACAATCTGCCCCGAGGAATATTTTTTGAAAGTGTGAACATTACAGAAAAGTTACAAACTGCAATTTTGTCTAGTGGACCAAACAGCTTTTCCTAATTTGTCCACTGGTGGTCACACTGTTTTAGTAAAACAACGCACTTTCACGCACATTCACACCTGGGGCAGGCAGAGAGGGGGGGCTGGTGTATGGAATAGTGGTGTATGAATATCACACACATTCATACACCAGTACTGCGCAGGTGGATTGACTGTCTGGCCCATGGACACAACAAAAGTATGAACTGGGGAGAGAAAGAATCGAACCACCAACATTATAGGACGACCATTCTACCACCTGAGCCACTGCACCTCTGTGTCTGTGCATGCGCTCTCAGCCCCGCCCCTTTCCCTTTCATAGAAGCTTGCTGCTTGTGCTTCTGCTTTAACGCTAGTCACGCTAGGGAAAGCTGCATTTTTTTCTACAGTGAGAATGAAGCCAGGGTTTAAGAGCCATTTACACCAAAAATGTAAGTATGTAAATGAAAGTGTAAATGTAAGTAAACTATAGTGCAGAAAGACTGAGCAGTGTAAGTGTAGCTCAGAGGAGCATAGAGAGAACAAAAACATGAGCAGTGAGCAGGGAGAAAGTATAAAAAAAATACTGACACATTCATCTATTCATCTTATGTATTAAAAAATATATAGACAACTACAGTGTCATAAGATCTAAGTTGGTAAAATTATGTGTATGACTGACTTTTCATTTCTTTGTTCCTCTTTTCTTCTTCTAAATGCATGTAGCCTACATACCCGCGGACTTGACAACACGCCGTCACTTACCTGTCATAATTAATCGGAGCAAACAAAGTTTTACTAAGTTTTACAAAGTTTTACTTTCAGTTTATTTTAATTATCCTAAATTTATACTCGCATCATTACAACCTTTTTAAAAATATATAAAAATAATAATCATAAAAATAAAAAAAAATAAATAAAAATTTGGAAATCATCTCGCGACCCCCCGCCCACCACTCCGCGACCCCCACTTTGGGAACCACTGGCTTAAAAGGTGCCTGTTATAATGGGGAGTTTTCATCATGTGAGTATGTGTCATTCAAAATTGAGGTTGAGGTTTTCTCCATCCATTTTATATGTAGTTCTTTACAAACCACCCCAACAATGTCATAATTTTATTGATGAGTTACTGAAATGCTTTCGGTTATTTGCACAGAATTTGAACAAATAGTCATATCAGGTGATTTTAATGTGCATGTGGATAATGTTTGTGACAGAAATGCCAAAGAACTTTCTACTATTCTTGATACTTTTGGTCTGTGTCAGCATGTTAATGAGCCGACCCATAACAGAGGTCCCACTCTGGACCTAGTCATTACTAAAGGTGTTCATATTTCAGATGTCACTGTGATTGATGTTGCTCTATCTGATCCTTCTTGTGTCTTTTTTCATTTGTCCATAATTCCAAAAGTTGCTGTTGGACCTACTGTTGTAAAAAAGACACATTAACGATAACACCAGGACAAAGTTTATGGAGGCAATCAGGTTTGAAAATGCCTCATCAGGTCAAGTTGATGATTTGTTGAATTGTTATACTTCAGGTGTTTTAAATGTTATAGACACCATTGCTCCTGTTAAGGTTAAAGTGATCAGGGAGGCAGAAGGCTTCATGGAGCAATGCTCCAAAGGGAAAAGGGAATGCCGAAAAGCCGAAAGAAAATGGCATAAGTTGAAACTCTTAATTCATTATGGAGTATACAAAGAAAATTTGCATGTTTTCAATCAAACTTTGCAAAAAGCAAGAGAAATATTCTTCTCAGAGATTATCAACAACAGCAGTAACAACTCGCGTGTTCTGTTTGCTACAGTGAACAGTTTAACAAACCCTCCAGCTCCATTTCCTACAGAATTAGTTTCCACCACTAAATGCAATGAGTTTGCATTGTTTTTCAACGACGAGGTTGAAGGCATTAAACGTGCGATAAAGTCAACAGGACAAACAACAACACTGCAGCCACCTAGAAGACACTTGGTTGGTTTAACACATTTTACACAAATTAATGACAGAACAATTGAAAAAACTGTCTCCAGCCTGAGTTCATCCACCTGCTGCCTCGATGTTTTACCCACTAGATTTCTAAAATCAGTACTAAGCAGTTTGTTACCACAACTCACTGATATAGTCAATAATTCCTTACAGTCTGGAACATTTCCAAGGGCCTTAAAAACAGCTGTCATCAAGCCTCTCCTAAAGAAGAGCAGTCTTGATGCTACAGTGCTCAACAACTATCGGCCCATATCAAACCTGCCATTTTTAGCTAAAGTCATCGAAAAGATTGTATATCAGCAACTTAATGACTTTCTATTACTTAACAACTGCTTTGATCCTTTTCAGTCAGGATTCAGGCCCCATCACAGACTGATACTACAAAGTCACAAATGACATCCGTATGAACACTGATACAGGCAAAGTCTCTGTCTTAGTTCTGTTGGACTTGAGTGCTGCGTTTGATACAGTGGACCATGGAATCCTGACACAAAGATTAGAGGAATGGATAGGTATCACTGGAACTGCTCTTAAATGGTTTCAGTCCTATCTTGAAGACAGGAAGTAATTTGTTTCGGTTGGTAACTGTGTATCAGACCAAATGGCCCTGACATGTGGGGTTCCACAGGGGTCTATCTTGGAACCCCTATTATTCAATCTCTACATGCTTCCTTTAGGCCAGTTAATACGCAGCTGTGGCATATCCTACCATAATTATGCAGATGACACTCAGATTACATTTCACTCACTGCAGGTGAAAATGGACCAATCCATTCACTGTCACTACATCGAACAGATTGACATGTGGATGCAAAATAATTTCCTCCAACTGAACAACCACATCACGCCAGTTTTAAAATCTCTGCACTGGCTTCCTGTTGCTCAGAGAATAGACTTTAAAACAGCACTGCTGGTTTACAAGTCTCTTAATGGTTTAGCACCAGAATATATTTCTGACATGCTAGTTGCTTATGAACCTCCTCGGACTCTGAGAACATCTGGGACAGGCCTTCTGCTCGTGCCCAGAGTCAGAACTAAACATGGTGAAGCAGCGTTTAAGTTTCATGCAGCAAAACCTGGAACAGCCTCCCAGATGAAGTAAAACAAGCCTCAACTTTAACAATGTTCAAGGGGAGGTTAAAAACCTTCCTCTTTAGCTCTGCCTACATTACAACTAAAAGTGTTTTTTAATCTGCACTCTTCTTTTAAAATGTTTTTAATTTTTCTTATGTTTCTTAATCTAAATCTTGTAAATTGTCTTTTATTCTTGTAAAGCACTTTGAGTTACCCAGTGTATGAATTGTGCTATATAAATAAAATTGCCTTGCCTTGCCTATAATGTTCTGATCGTGGCTCTGGACTCTGAGTAACTTGTTTTTCTAGAACAAAAGGTTAATGCCCTGCAGTGGCAACTTTGTTTTTATATTTAATTTGAATACATTAATGTTTAAGTTGAGATTTACAAGAAATATTTGAACTGATTCTGTGTAAAGGGAATACTGCTGTTAAAAATCACCTTATTTGTGTTTGCAAACCAAATGTTCTTGTACTTTTGTTTATAAGGCAGGACTTTTTAAATAAAAGTGTGCATTACACTGCATTTAATCACAATTAATTACAGGCAAAAATGCAATTAATAGCAATAAAAAAAATAGAATTGTTGCCCAGCACTATTTTGAATTTCAGGCTTCAACAACAAACATGGAACTTAATTGTTCTGGGATGTTCTGTGGAGCAAAGCCAGCGTTACAAGCAGCAACTAAGCCTGCATGGTTGCAGACTCGCTCTGGTGGTTTAAATAAGCCACTCGCTCTCAACACTAATTGTTTTCAGATAGTCCTTAATATGTTTGACCCTCTGTGTGAACGAGCAAATCAAGTACAAGTGGATAGAGTGAGAGAGTGGGGAACTGTTTGAAAATGCCCATAGATAACCCAGTTTTTATGGTTTTCATACGGCAAACATGAATTATTACCGTTCTCTTAACAGACCATGAGTAATTTAGGCACAAACAACTTACATATTGAGAGATGGATTGTCTTGACAGTTCCATGTGAGTTTGTACAGTTGTGAGTAACAACATGAAATAACATGAGTTTTAAGATGGCACTTAAAAAGTAAACTATGGGACTTCCTTCCATTGTTACTTCCTACTCCAGGTTTTTAATCCTTGCCTCGTATCATTTTATCACAGTCAAAGCATCACATGGCAGTTCTTCTCAGATGGTCCACTGTACAGAATCGATAATGAAGAAAAGACGGTCATAGGTCAGAGTATAGAGAAATGATCTGAGGAAAAGCAGGACACTCTCTTGTCCATTGAGCCAGGCTTTGCAGGTGCTTTCTGTCCATCTGTTTTAAAAAGCTGCCAGATCTAGTTTATTTCTCGGAATATACATGATAATTTATTAATTTTTTTTATTATGATTTTTTTTTTATTTTTGATTACTATGATTTAACCAAACCTGAATCTTAGACAAAAGTGGATGACTAAGATGAGAGAGCTGTCTTGTTATGTTATAAACTGAGATTTGGGATACGACCGAAATTAAAATGCATTCACCACATGCAATAATTATTTTACCTATTTCAGCTTATGAGCTTATGAATACCGTAATGTTGGCTGCAATAACTTCATTTTCAACTTGGATTACTTTTAACAGTGAAGCAATTTGACGTCTTAGTGCCTTGTTTTTATTTCCATTTTCTTATCTTTTACATTTCCACTTAATGTTTCTGCTAGATTTCAGGTAAAATGAGCCATGTGTGAAACTTTTATTTAACAAGTGAAAATGATAAATGCACAAAAGCGTGGTGTAGTGGTGAAAGCAATAGAGGTATTCACACTTCCCAACAGGCAATTACGCACTATATTAAGCTGATGGGCTGGGGAGAGCAAATACATTAAAAAGAAAGGAAATGGTAAAGGTTGGATAAAACTGAAAAAAATTGAAGGCTGCAGCAGTTTTGGGAAATCACTTTTTCATATCAACATGAGCTTCCTCTCTTTTAAAGTAAAAATGTTTTGAATGTTTTCATTTACCATTGCATTGCAAGTTGCAGCTTTAACACTAAACTGTAGCACATAAATAATAAGAATTCAGTCTTATATAATACACTTCATGTTACACAAAGACACCTAGAAACAAAACAAAACATTTATTCAACTAAACACTAAAACATTTTCTTTTGGACAATTCAGGACAGCAATAGTTCCCAATTTAATTCACACTGGGATCTAGTGCTGCACAATTAATCACATTTGGAATTAAATTGCAACATTAACAATCGAAATATTCAAATCACAGAGGCTGCATTTACTGGTCATGTGACATGTGTTGTGAGAAATGCAACTTAATATAACTCAAGGCTTTGTTAAATCTACAGCAGCACTGTCTGAAAGATCTGCCATTATTTCTGAACATGAGTGTCTGCAGGGTCAGTTCTAGGAAGGTGGGGGCCAATGAGCTACAAAAAAATTTAGGGCCTCCTTTGGGGATGTCTGGGGGAGGCGCCAATCTCGTGTCTTTTTTGAGACTCAAAATGTCTTCAACATATACTACATCTGCTTCAGAGGGTCAAAACTCAAACTACATCCGCTTCAGAGAGTCAAAACTTATACTACATCTGTTTCAGAGGGTCAAAACTTATACTACATCCGCTTCAGAGAGTCAAAACTCAAACTACATCCACTTCAGAGAGTCAAAACGTATACTACATCTGTTTCAGAGGGTCAAAACTTATACTACATCCGCTTCAGAGAGTCAAAACTCAAACTACATCTGCTTCAGAGGGTCAAAACTTATACTACATCTGCTTCAGAGAGTCAAAACTTATACTACATCCGCTTTGGAGGGTCAAAACTCAAACTACATCTGCTTCAGAGAGTCAAAACTTATACTACATCCGCTTCAGAGAGTCAAAAATCAAACTACATCTGCTTGAGAGTCAAAACTTATACTACATCCGCTTCAGAGAGTCAAAACTTATACTACATCTGCTTCAGAGGGTCAAAACTTATACTACATCCGCTTCAGAGGGTCAAAACTTATACTACATCTGCTTCAGAGGGTCAAAACTTATACTACATCCGCTTCAGAGAGTCAAAAATCAAACTACATCTGCTTCAGAGAGTCAAAACTTATACTACATCCGCTTCAGAGAGTCAAAACTCATACTACATCCACTTCAGAGAGTCAAAACTTATACTACATCTGCTTCAGAGAGTCAAAACTCAAACTACATCTGCTTCAGAGAGTCAAAACTCAAACTACATCTGCTTCAGAGGGTCAAAACTCGAACTACATCCGCTTCAGAGAGTCAAAACTCAAACTACATCTGCTTCAGAGAGTCAAAACTTTACTACATCCGCTTCAGAGAGTCAAAAATCAAACTACATCTGCTTGAGAGTCAAAACTTATACTACATCCGCTTCAGAGAGTCAAGACTTATACTACATCTGCTTCAGAGGGTCAAAACTTATACTACATCCGCTTCAGAGAGTCAAAACTTATACTACATCCGCTTCAGAGAGTCAAAACTTATACTACATCTGCTTCAGAGGGTCAAAACTTATACTACATCCGCTTCAGAGAGTCAAAACCTATACTACATCTGCTTCAGAGAGTCAAAACTCAAACTACATCTGCTTTAGAGGGTCAAAACTCAAACTACATCCATTTCAGAGGGTCAAAACTCAAACTACATCTGCTTCAGAGGGTCAAAACTCAAACTACATCCGATTCAGAGGGTCAAAACTCAAACTACATCCACTTCAGAGGGTCAAAACTTATACTACATCCGCTTCAGAGAGTCAAAACTTATACTACATCCGCTTCAGAGAGTCAAAACTTATACTACATCTGCTTCAGAGGGTCAAAACTCAAACTACATCCGATTTAGAGGGTCAAAACTCAAACTACATCCACTTCAGAGAGTCAAAACTCAAACTACATCCACTTCAGAGAGTCAAAACTCAAACTACATCTGCTTCAGAGGGTCAAAACTTATACTACATCCACTTCAGAGAGTCAAAACTCAAACTACATCCACTTCAGAGAGTCAAAACTCAAACTACATCTGCTTTAGAGGGTCAAAACTCAAACTACATCTGCTTCAGAGGGTCAAAACTCAAACTACATCCGATTCAGAGGGTCAAAACTCAAACTACATCTGCTTCAGAGGGTCAAAACTCAAACTACATCCGCTTCAGAGGGTCAAAACTTATACTACATCCGCTTCAGAGAGTCAAAACTCAAACTACATCTGCTTCAGAGGGTCAAAACTCAAACTACATCCGCTTCAGAGGGTCAAAACTTATACTACATCTGCTTCAGAGAGTCAAAACGTATACTACATCCGCTTCAGAGAGTCAAAATTCAAACTACATCTGCTTCAGAGGGTCAAAACTTATACTACATCCGCTTCAGAGAGTCAAAAATAAAACTACATCTGCTTCAGAGGGTCAAAACTTATACTACATCCGCTTCAGAGAGTCAAAACTCAAACTACATCCGATTCAGAGGGTCAAAACTCAAACTACATCCACTTCAGAGAGTCAAAACTCAAACTACATCTGCTTTAGAGGGTCAAAACTCAAACTACATCTGCTTCAGAGGGTCAAAACTCAAACTACATCCGATTCAGAGGGTCAAAACTCAAACTACATCAACTTCAGAGAGTCAAAACTTATACTACATCCGCTTCAGAGAGTCAAAACTTATACTACATCTGCTTCAGAGAGTCAAAACTTATACTACATCTGCTTCAGAGGGTCAAAACTCAAACTACATCCGATTCAGAGAGTCAAAACTCAAACTACATCTGCTTCAGAGGGTCAAAACTCAAACCACATCCGATTCAGAGGGTCAAAACTCAAACTACATCAACTTCAGAGGGTCAAACCTTATACTACATCCGCTTCAGAGAGTCAAAACTTATACTACATCCGCTTCAGAGAGTCAAAACTCAAACTACATCCACTTCAGAGAGTCAAAGACTCAAACTACATCTGCTTTAGAGGGTCAAAACTCAAACTACATCCACTTCAGAGGGTCAAAACTTATACTACATCTGCTTCAGAGGGTCAAAACTCAAACTACATCCATTTCAGAGGGTCAAAACTAAAACTACATCTGCTTCAGAGAGTCAAAACTCAAACTACATCCATTTCAGAGGGTCAAAACTAAAACTACATCCGCTTCAGAGAGTCAAAACTCAAACTACATCCACTTCAGAGAGTCAAAGACTCAAACTACATCTGCTTTAGAGGGTCAAAACTCAAACTACATCCACTTCAGAGGGTCAAAACTTATACTACATCTGCTTCAGAGGGTCAAAACTCAAACTACATCCATTTCAGAGGGTCAAAACTAAAACTACATCTGCTTCAGAGAGTCAAAACTTATACTACATCCGATTCAGAGGGTCAAAACTCAAACCAAAGGAGCATCAGAGGGTCAAAACTTAAACTACAGCCGTCTCAGTGGTTAAAAACTCACCCTAATATCGCTTCAGGGGCTCAAAACTTAAACAATAGCAGCATCAGAGGATCAAAACTCAAACTACAAAATACATGAGATTGAAATTGCGCAAAAAAATTACTGATAAAATCTTGAAAAACATAAAGGGCTACAAATACCATTTATTTTTTCTAGGACTACATACATACTTTCCAGGACAATTCAATTGTTTCAAATGTCCTAGAAAGGATATGTACAACATATCTTGTGAGTTCTTACCTTCATGAATAGAGCTGTTGGGGTCTCCTACGTTTTCAGCATGGCTGCTTTCGCTGCCGTTGCAGCTGCCCACGGTGCTGGCCACACTGCCGGCCTGGGCCACTTTGATAATCTGCAGTCGGATCAGCTCAATCTTGGAGCGGCTGTCCTGCAGCATCTGCTGAGCTGTGGACAACATCTGATCCACGATAACAACAGTGCGTCAATAAGGAAACACTTCATTACTGCTGCTCACTCGGTCAACAGCTCGGATAATAGACAAACATGTTAACAAGACATAACTGGTTAGAAAAACACACGCCCGGCAAATACTGCAAACATGTAATCTATGTCAACCTAATTGCTTTCAGAGGCTCTTAATTCTGGTATCGCTTCATGGAAATGCAACTTCAATCCACAGAGATCAGACTCATTTTTGTATAGCACAGAAAACAATTAGGATTAGACCAGCCTACATGTGAACCAAGTCAAGAGAAAAAAAAAAAAAAAAGATTGCAAGTGCCTTGAAAAACGAACAGAAAGGGTTGGTTTCAATAGTTATTAGTTTGGAGACTCTGGAAGCAGTGGAGAAACAGACACAGTACAGGATGGATGGTATACTGCACAACATGGGGCAGTAGCTCAGTGGTAGAGCGGCCGTCCTTCAACCGGAAGGTAGTAGGATCGATTCCGCCGCCCCACAGTTCATACTGTCGTTGTGTCCTTGGGCAAGACCCTTAACCCACCTTGCCTCCAGTGACTGTAACACTGGTAATGTAATGTAATGTAATGTAATGTAATGTAATGTAAGTCGCTTTGGATAAAAGCGTCTGCTAAATGAATAAATGTAACATGGACCACCCCCTGCATTGGGCCTTTGAACAACAGAGAACAGCCAGAAAGCACTTACAGCCTACAGCAGAGTCAGTACAGAACTCTTGTGCTTCATTTATAAACTAAACGAACGTTTGAAAAAGTCATTTCATAGTCAAGCCTATATAACATGAGACTAATTGTATTGGAAAAGAAAATTGAGATTTCAACTATCAAGATTTTAAATTGTCCGTACAGCTCAGGACCAACATGGCGCAAAGAATTCTTTGCATAGATACAGTTTATTTTATTGGTGTACCATTAGTTCTCACCCACATAAAGGTTACCTGAACTTACTAACATTAACATTTAAACATTTTTTATTTTATTTAGTTTTTTATTAAACCTGTTCAGTCCTGATCTCTAACCTGTCTCTGTCAATGTCAGTCATGGTCTGACCATGACTTAGAGGAAAAGCAACAACCATAGTTTTGTTATTAAAAAAATAAATAAAAAAGGGCCTAAATGGAAACTAAAGTATTTAAAGCAAAGACATTAAACAGTCTTTTCTCATCACATACAGTCAGGTCCATAAATATTGGAACATCAACACAATTCTGTTATTCCCTCATTATCCCATTTACAAGGAGCAGATAAAAGGTTCAGAGTTCATTTCAAGTGTGCTATTTGCATTTGGAAACTGTTGCTGTCAACTCTCAATATGAGATCCAAAGAGCTGTCACTATCAGTGACGCAAGCCATCATTAGGTTAAAAAAACAAAACAAACGCTTCAGAGAGAGAGCAAAAACTTTAGGTGTGGCCAAATCAACTGAGCTCAGAAACACCAAAAGACCGGGAACACCACGGAAAACAACTGTGGTGGATGACCGAAGAATTCTTTCCCTGGTGAAGAAAACACCCTTCACAACAGTTGTCCAGATCAAGAACACTCTCCAGGAGGTAGGTGTATGTGTGTCAACTCAAGAGAAGACTTCACCAGAGTGAATACAGAGGGTTTACCACAAGATGTAAACCATTGGTGAGCCTCAAAAACAGGGAGGCCAGATTAGTTTGCCAAACAACATCTAAAAGCCTTCACAGTTCTGGAACAATATCCTATGGACCGATGGGAGAGATGTGGAATGTTATGCAATAGCCAAGTCAATCACCTGACCTGAATCCGATTGAGCATGCATTTCACTTGCTGGAGACAAGACTGAAGGGAAAATGCCCCAAGAACAAGCAGGAACCGAAGACAGTTGCAGTAAAGGCCTGGCAGAGCAGCACCAGGGATGAAACCCAGCGTCTGGTCATGTCTATGCGTTCCAGACTTCAGGCTTCAGGAATTGACTGCAAAGGATTTGCAACCAAGTATTTAAAAGTGAATGTTTGATTTATGATTGTTAATCTGTCCCATTACTTTTGGTCCCTTAAAAGGTGGGAGGCACAAACTGTTGTAATTCCAACACTTTGACCTGATTTGGATGTAAATACCCTTAAATTAAAGCTAAAAGTCTGCAGTTAAAGCACATCTTGTTTGTTTCATTTCATTTTGTTTCGAGCCAAAAAGATTAAAATTGTGTCTGTGTCCCAATATTTACGGACCTGACTGTATGTTTACCCTCACCACTTGCTCTTCTTTTCTTTGTTCTTTCTACTCTAAAAACTTCCACAGAGATTGAACTGTAAAACTCCAGTCTCAAGACATTGTCTCAAGAGCCTGGGGACTCTAACCGAGTCCCCAGTAAATATTACTGAAATATAAAGTACATCTCTGTCTGGTCTCTGTGACTGTCACTCATGGTCTCAGATGTTTAAGGCTGGTTTCTAACACTTAAAACACAGCTTGATTGAATAAAAAAAAAATAAAAATAAAGTTGAGTAATCTATACTGAACACTATTACATTTAAATCTAGTTTAAATCTAACCTTTCCTCAAGTCCATATTAAGAAATCAAGTCGCTTAGCAATTACTAAAAGTAGTTACGTGGAACAAGTTGACATAACATTTTTAGTTTATTTTTTAGAGTGTACAGTCACACACATTGATACACCAGTACTGTGGTACTGGAGGCAAGGTGGGTTATGTGTTTTGCCCAAGGACACTATGACAGTATGAACCGGGGAGAGCGGGAATTGAACCACTAACCTTCTACCACTGAGCCACTGCGCCCCCTTTATGAAACAAACAAAAGGGTATCTTCTTTTACGGCTTATTCACAGCTTATGTGAATAAGCCGTTTTAACTATATTTAACTATAGTTAACTATATTTTAACTATATTTATACTAACATAAAATTTGTACATATATGCAAGCTATGGTTTAACACTAGTAACAAGCTAAAATGGATAAAACATTAAACAAGCATTATTTATTATTTAGACGACCTATGTGTAATTTCCCCATTGTAGAAAAATAAAAGTTGTTATGTTGTTTTAAATGTCATATAAAAGTATGGTATACAAGCCATGGGTAAATTATATCTTCGTGAGGGATAAGTAAAAGTCTGATATAAGTGTCTAACTGCACATAGCATGTCTTTATCAAAGGATAGACTAAAATAAAAAAGAGCAATCTGTAATGGTCTTTTGGCTGCTGCAGGACAAATATTTTAACCTGCATAAAATATTACATAACAAAAAAGCAAGAGTTTAACACTAGTAAACAATGTCTTTATAAGCAATATGCAAACACCATAAACAGCTGTCTATACATGAACTGCGTGTGTAGTGTAATATAAGATGTAAGCTACAGTTAAACAGTAGTAACAAGTCCATGATGGGCACAAGTGTAAAGAAATACGTTGAGATCACGTGCAAACAGTATGACTTTGCAGTTCACTCACCTCTATGCCTGTGCTCAATGAGGACTAAACTGTCATGCCCTGTAGAAGTGAATAGGAGGTGGACTACTCGGGTTTCACTCTGCACCTTCACTATCCTTGAAACACAACAAGTCCTGCCTGCGATGTTACGCTCACTAGCACCGCTCCCCTAAAGAGACCCACATCTTCTTCAGGCGGCTCGGCGGATGTTTTTCTCCACCCTGCTGTCTCCATCTGCGACATGCCTTCCCCGCTGCATCCTGTGGCAGACTTTGTACTCCCAACCTCTATGACCGTTTCTTTCTTTCTGCAGAGGGGTACAGCAATGCGAGTCTCCGTCTCCTATACTTCCCAAAGCGTCTCCTCTGGACGTGCTGATCATCAACCCCGCTCGGCATTGGCCGCTGGTTGACCACATGCTCACATGCTGTCACTAACCAAAAGACAAACGGAGGGAGCTGCTGTACTGCTGCTGCTGGTAGTGACGCTCCTTTTGGGACAAGCCAAACGCCAGTGTTTCACCTGTATGGCGATAAAAGAACGTTTTTAACCAACTGTAAAATGTAATAGAGGCGGCTTTGTGTGACATACTGACTGACAGCTTTGTAAAACCCCAGTGTGTCATGCTAGGACGCTGCTTTTCTCCGAGCTCTGTCACCTTGTTGTCAATGAGCTGTGGTTAAGTGTCTGCTTCAAAATAAGCAAGATCTTGCTGCAAATCAATGAAAGCATTTAATAAATTAGTGA
The DNA here is from genome assembly GCA_024416835.2 of Perccottus glenii. Taxonomy (NCBI): domain Eukaryota; kingdom Metazoa; phylum Chordata; class Actinopteri; order Gobiiformes; family Odontobutidae; genus Perccottus; species Perccottus glenii. The sequence goes on along the minus strand of CM044556.2, from coordinate 8,322,212 downwards.
AACCAAGATATGACAGGTCCTAGTTTAGTTGATTCTAAACAGTTCTTTCGGGGGTCTGGATTTCCCTCTCTAGATAGACAGATTATGTAATCCAGACACTGTCAAGGACTGTACACATTTCCCTTTCCTATCTCACCATCTAACAAAAAGGTCATACTATGCCCGGCAAGCATATTAGAGATAGCCCCCACTGCCAACAATTATATTATTTCCAGTGCAATAACTTATTTGAGCGATTTAACCCTCATACATTCACAAATTCACATCACTGCTTTCTATTATTAAAAAATACATTAATGCTATGCTCGTTAAGTAGCATTTAGCATCAGCCTACAGTTAACTACTACTTACAATACATGACTGTTTGATACTTATTACGTATATATTCATGTGATGTTACAAGTAATTTTTGGGACTATAGACTATAGAATGATAGCCTTATAAAGCTAAAATTACTAAAAGCAATAAAAACGAATAAGAATACGAATAACAGATTTTAATCTAGTCAACCCATTTAATTATGTTAATTGGGCCACTAAAGGCTGTTAGTCACCTCAGCAAGCCTTAAACTATTCAGCTGTAACCTTTAAAACGCTATACAATGCCCACTTTAATACCCACTTTTGTCCTAGCTACAACTGTTCGATAAGTCGTCTTGCTTAGCTATAACTAAAAGGTCGACATACTGTCTACCTTTTATTCTTAAATCTCTTTCAGCAAACAAGTGTCCAATTCAACGTTAATGCTAAATTGTAATTAGATACAAATAATTCATATTTTTATCTATACATAACTATAAATATATGGTTATTTTTTAAATAAAACTTTCATTTACAGTAGCCTATCACCTGTAAAAACGTGAACTTTTTACTTCTTTAAATATTATCTTAAATGTCTCATAATTCACTAGTTACAATTTAGCTTTTAAACTGTGTTTTTAATTGTCCGACTTGCTAATTATTGCTTCACAAGAACAGGACTGGGCTTTTACTTTAACGGCTATTCAGCATCTTTTTAAGTGCGCAAGTGTGAGTCGGCCCGGCCCCTGTATAAGCTATTTTTAGGTTGTAGCAGGTTTTCAAATGTCTTTCAGGGATTAAATAAAACATTATTGGTAATTGTATTCAATTTTGGTGTATTTTTAAGAAAAGAGACATTATCAAATCTACAAAATAGACCGGAGTAGTGAGACCTATTTTGAGAGGCGGAGCTCAGTGGAGCCCCGTTCGTAATGAAAGCGGGTTGCTGTAACTTCCTCGCTCCTCGGCAGCTTTACATTGTGTGGAGAGACTGTGTAGCACGTTGTTTGTTGGCTTCTGCACGCTGAACTCTACGCCGTATTTTCGTTCTCCTTTTTGGGGAGAAACCAGATCCGAAGCTTCCAGCTAGTTCCTCAGAGATCTGTGAGTTAAACCAGCCAGCGAAAACATGTCGGCTTCTGCGGCCAAAGTGAGTAAAAAGGAGGCGAACTCAAACCACGACGGAGCGGACGAGACCTCCGGTAAGAAGGGGAACGGAATGGCGGCCTCTCGCACTATTCACCGCCATTTTCACTTTACTCTCCAACATAATTTGCATTGCCACAAGGTGTAATTTTATTAACGGTAATCATTTGTATTGCTTTGTTTTTGGCTTCTTGCGCCCGGGCCAGCTTTTCCGTGCACCACATCTTTTATTGCGTGCACTCACATTTTGCTAATGGTAGCTAGCTCAATTAGCACAGCGCTATTCCTATCCGCTGTTGTTCAGATCACGCCGGCATTGAGAGGCCATGTTAGCTAGCCATTTAGCTTTATCAGCGTGGCCAGTCGTGTCGATGTGTGGCGACTTTGTGACAATTTCCATAGATGTATACGCTTTATTACTTTGGACTTAAGTCGTACCAGGCTCTACGCGTTTACTTAGACAGCGGGGTGCTTATTCACAAACAAAGTTGTAAATTTCTTTTAGCATTAGCCAGGTACTGTTGTTGTTGTAATGTTCCCTAACGTTATCTTCTGTGTTTTTACTTGCTGCTTTGCATTTAAATACTAAATTCCCACTTTCTTTGTAAAATAGTAATTGTCTTAAATAAGGGGTTGTTTGTTTGTGGAGTATTTTAACGTCTCGGTGCCTTGTTTAGCGGTCTGTCGTCGGCTCGTCTCTCATTATCGCGGCTCGCAGTGTGTTATGTGTCCCACATTTAAACCACGCGGCCTTGTCGAGAGCAGTGGCCGGAAACGGCGAATGTCTAACCCGCTAGATCTACTGCTATTGGCCGCCTTCTTCTGCCTCACCACCGGACAAACCATCCATTATTTGTTCGATAACGGCGCTGTAATGCCATCTCCCTAAATAGCCTACCGTATTTACATGCATATAAACAATTACAATTTAACATTTAAAGCGTCATTCTTACAATAAACACGTACTGGTCGGTAACATAATTTGCCTTTCACTATGAAAGCTTAAACAACAATAACTAATAGATTTTTTTTGTATGCCTTAAACATGGATTGTGGAATCAAATTGTAATCGTTCATGTTACTGCAGTTTTATTTTTCGGGTTTCTAAGTTATGGGATTTTGGAGGAAAATGTGTATAGGCTTACACTAAGATGATAAACCTGTAGTAGTTAGTAAGTATGCATAATATAATAATAATTTATGTAGTGGGTGGTAGTACTAGAAGCTTGTTTTATAAGTCATTATGGCACAACACACTCAATATTAACAAATTGCATAAAATATTTGAAGTTACTACAAGTAACTTTTACATGGTGGCACAGCTAAAGGCTAGATGTCCCATTCTTATGCATATTTCTAACATTTTTGTTTTTGCAGAGAAAGAACAACAGGAGGCTATTGAACACATTGACGAAGTTCAAAATGAAATTGACAGGTAAAGCATACATTTTTGCCTCAGTTTAGTTTCTTCTTGGGGATAAAGTGGAGTGGCATGTAATCCTTTTTTAATTTTTAGAACCATAACAGGAACTGAATCGTGCAGCAATCTGTGGTTTATATGAAATCTCATTCGCTAACTGCTTTAGACTTGGACTATACACTTAATTATTACTGTTAACTTTATTTTTTGTGTTTATATTTTTGTGTAGGTTGATTGAAAATGCCAGTGAGGAGATCCTCAAAGTAGAACAGAAATACAACAAACTTCGTCAGCCATTTTTTCAGAAGAGGTCCGGCCTGATCGCCAAAATCCCTAACTTCTGGGTCACCACGTTTGTTAACCATCCACAAGGTAACACCATTTATTCATTCAATCTCGAGTCAAGACCAGTGTTGGATTTATTGGAAAAGATCCTGTGGCTGAAAGTATTAATGCTCCCTGAATTGGCAAGTAAATGTAAATGTCCTGGTAAATCATTTCTTTGGAGTGGGAAGTAGTCACTTCAAGTGCAACGCGTTTGAAATGAAAAACATGGTTTTATTTTTTATTTACAAGAAAACGAGACTAAGCAACTGTCTTCTCAGTCAAGCGGTCTGGGATTTGAGTACAAAAGTTACACTTTACATGTGCTCTAATGTAATCCTGTTACAGTATCTGCTCTACTCGGTGAAGAAGACGAAGAAGCGCTTCATTATCTGAGCCGGGTCGAGGTGACAGAGTTTGAAGACATCAAGTCGGGCTACAGAATAGAATTTGTAAGCATGGTTTACTTATTAGTTGTGTTTTTATCAATTTAATTTGTGTGTTGTAATATTGTAAAATAAAATTTTATGAAAATAAAATTTAGCCAAAAAGTTGTTTGAGGTGGTTTGTGCCTTTTTAAGTTAAAGCGCTTTAAAAATCAAATGGTCAGCTGTTTTTTTTTTTTTTTTTTGCATTTGTTTTTGCAGTATTTGATGAAAATCCATACTTGAAAACAAAGTTCTTTCCAAAGAGTTCCATCTCAACGAGCGGAGACCCATCTTCAAAGTCCACAGAAATCAAATGGAGATCAGGAAAGGTGTGTACAACCTAAACCGTTAAATTTTCTAAAGGCACAAATAAGCGAGAAGTGAATAAAAAATTCAAGCCAAAATGCTGCCCTGGCTTGGCAAAAATATATACACCTTGGAAAAAACAAATGGAAACACCAGTTAGACTAGACTTTAAATACTTGTTTTTGTATTCTAGGACTTGACCAAGCGCACCAGTCAGACACAAAACA
>CM044556.2:8117998-8317962 GCA_024416835.2 Perccottus glenii | reverse complement strand
AGCTGGTCAGGACACTCTCAATGGTGCAGCTGTAGAAGTTGCTGAGGATCTTGGGCGACATGCCAAACTTCCTCAGCCTCCTCAGAAAATACAGCCGCTGTTGAGCCTTCTTGACCAGCTGCGTGATGTGAGGTGTCCAAGTGAGGTCCTCATTGATGTGGACACCCAAGTATTTGAAGTTGCTCACCCTCTCCACTTCAAGTTCCCGGATGAACAGTGGCTGAGGCGTTCTCCTCTCCCTCCTCATGTCCACTATCATCTCCTTTGTCTTGTCCGTGTTGAGGGTGAGGTTGTTGTCTTCACACCATGACACCAGACTGGCCACCTCCCTCCTGTAAGCTGCCTCGTCACCGCCAGCGATGCGTCCCTATCACTGCGGTGTCGCCAGCAAACTTCAGGATGATGTTGTCCTTGTGAGAGGCGACACAGTCGTAGGTGTACAGGGTGTAGAGGATGGGGCTGAGTACACAGCCCTGTGGAGTACCAATGTTTGTGATGGTGCTGGCTGAAGTCCTATCACCAATCCTGACAGACTGAGGCCTGCCAGTCAGGAAATCTAGGAGCCAGTCACAGAGGGTGGGGTGCAAACCAAGTGTGGACAGTTTGTGGGTGAGTTTGTGTGGGATGACCGTGTTGAAGGCGGAGCTGTAATCTATAAAAAGTATCCGTAGGTATGAGTCCTTGTTCTCCAGGTGTGAGAGGGAGTAGTGGACGGCAGTAGCGATAGCATCTGAGGTGGACCTGTTGGGCCGGTAGGCATACTGCAGGGGTCAATGGTGTCGGTATGCTGCTCTGAATGTGGGCCAGCACCACTCTCTCAAACACTTCATAATGATTGGAGTGAGTGCCACTGGCCTGTAGTCATTCAGGCAGGTGGGTGGGTTCTTCTTGGGCAGGGGGACGATGGTCGTGGTCTTGAAGCATGATGGTACAATGCGCTGGCTGAGGGAGAGGTTGAAGATGGAGGTGAAAACATCAACCAGCTCGTTGGCACATGCTCTGAGGGCCCGCCAGGAATGTTGTCTGGTTCTGCTGCTTTGCGGGGTTGATCTTCCTCAGAGCTCTGTGTACCTGTGTTGTTGAGATGGTTGGTGGAGGGGAGGGGGGTTGGGTGAACCAGGTGTGTGTGAGCTCCTCTCTGCAGTGTTGCTGGGAGCCTCAAAGCGGGCGTAGAAATTGTTGAGGTCATCCGGCAGGCTGTCTGATGTGGCAATGTTGTTGGTGGTGGTCCTGTAGTCTGTGATGTGCTGCAGGCCTTGCCACATCCGCCCTGAATCCGCAGTAGAGTAGAAGCTGTCCAGCTTCTCTCTGTACTGCCTCTTGGCCGCTGTGATGGCTTTTCTCAGTCCATACTGCAGCTTTGTACTGCTTCTCATTGCCTGATCTAAATGCAAGAGAGCGAGCACGCAGGATGTGACGTACCTGACTGTTTATCCAGGGCTTCTGGTTGGGAAACTTCCTGATTTGTATGGTGGGCACGATGTTATCAACACAAGTGCTGATGTACCCGGACACATACTCAGCATAATCCTGTACGCTGATGGAAGAGTCCTCCACAGTGGCTGCAGCTTTAAACACATCCCAGTCTGTCAGCGAAACAGTCCTGCAGGGTGATCTCGCTCTCCGGGTCCAGAGTTTGATCTGTTTGGTGACAGGGTGTGCTCGTTTCAGTCTTTGTCTGTAAACAGGGTACAGGAACAAAGAAATGTGGTCCGAGTGTCGAAGTGGGGCGGATGCAGCCCTGTATGCACCACGTATGTTGCTGTAGACGTGGTCAAGAGTGTTTTTATCACGGGTGGGAATGTCAACATGCTGGTGGTATTTGGGGAATACAGTCCGCAAACTACAATGGTTAAAGTCACCGGCAACAATAAAAACAGCGTCAGGATGAGCCGTTTCTAACGCGCTGATGACGTCATGGAGTTTGTTGAGTGCTAGCGGAGTTAGCACTCGGGGAATGTAAACAGCGCCAAAAACACAGCAGTAATTTCCTCGGTAGATAATACGGACGGCACTTCAGCAGTAATAACTCCACATCTGGTGAACAGTGCTCGTCAACAGTTCGTATATCTTCGCAACATGAGTTGTTTACAAACACACACACGCCTCCCCCTTTAGACTTACCGGACGCAGCCGTTCGGTCGCGAGTGAGTCTGTAGCTGAATGGCGTTCTCTGGAACTCTATCTGAGAGCCAAGTCTCTGTGAAAATCAGGGCGCAGCACTCTCTGATTTCCCGTTGTGTTAAAATCCTGGTTCGTAGCTCGTCCAGTTTGTTTTCTAGGGACCGCACGTTCGCTAACAGGAGGCTGGGTAGCGGTGGTCGGCTAGCGCGAGCTTTTAGCCTAGCATGTAGCCCTCCCCTCTTGCCTCGCTTGCGTCGCCGTCTCCGAAGCACTCTCCTGGGGTCAGCGAACTCACTCGAGGCCGGTGCTTCGTGGCCCTCTGGGTAGCCCCGGTGGTGACTCTGCGAGCGAACAATGAGTTGTAGCTCCAGCGGAATAGAACCACTAAAATCGAAGTTTCGTGAGTTGGCGATGTCCAATAATGCCTGTCGGTTGTATGTTAGCAGTGCATGGCATTTGTGCACTGCAGAAAGAACGAAAAACGCACACAAAAAAAGAAAAGTAAAACATTTAAGCGTGGAGCGAGCAAACACGTCTGCCTCGGGGGGCACCATGGAGTTTATGTTTCTGCAGAAGATAAGAAATTTCACAATGGCATGCAGTTCAGCACTTTCAACAAAGACCAGGATACTTATCCTGGCAACTGTGATAGAAAGTTCCTTGGAGTTTTCTGGTATGCTACCTGTCAGTGCTCCAACCCTAACTGTATTTATTGCTGTGGAGCTGATAACACCATTACCCATTGTTGGTACAGAATGGAGTACGTTCAAAGGTCATGACAACTCCCTGAAATGCATCAGCATGAAGATTTGTCCTGCAGAGTAGAGTTCCTGCAGAATACCAGAATAAATTTCTCTTTATCTTGACCTTAACCCTGTAAGATAAACTAAAATATGGTAAAGGGTGGTAACAATCAAAATATTATTAGTTTAGAAATCAAACTGAGGCTGTTCTTGTGTAACACTCAAGGTGTTGTGTTTGTCAAATCCAGCAGACTGACTGTTTATTCCAGGCTACACAGACCTCAGACTGTAATCTAATGTGTTCTGATTCAGCTTTCTGACACTGTTTATGCAGATGACACTCAACTCCACCTGTCATTTCAACCTGACGATCCGACGGTCTCTGCTCGCGTCTCGGCATGTCTGAGTGACATCTCACTTTGGATGAAGGACCATCACCTGCAGCTGAACCTTGCAAAAACAGAACTGCTTGTGATTCCGGCCAATCCAAAGACCCACCACAACCTCTCCATTCAACTAGGCCCATCAACCATTACACCGTCCAGCACTGCCAGAAATCTGGGAGTGGTAATTGATGATCAACGAAACTTCACAAGTCATGTCGCCAGCACCACCCGGTCCTGTAGATTCATCCTCTACAACATTAGGAAAATTAGACCTTTCCTATCAGAGCACTCTACGCAAAATCCTAGTCCAGGCTCTTGTCTTGTCCAAACTGGATTATTGCAGGCGGAGTGGCTCAGTGGTAGAGCAGTCGTCCTATAACCGGAAGGTTGGCGGTTCGATTCCCGCTCTGCCCTGTTCATACTGTCGTTGTGTCCTTGGGCAAGACACTTAACCCACCTTGCCTCCAGTGTCACTGGTGTATGAATGTGTGTGACTGTAGAGGTGTGTTTGGTGGTGGTAGGAGAAGGTTGAGCGCCGTTTGTATGGCAGCCCCCATCTCTGTCTGCTCCAGGTGTGAATGTGTGTGAATGGGGTGAGTGGAAGCACGATGTAAAGCGCTTTGGGTGCCCGAAAAGGGTGCAAAAATGCGCTATATAAATGCATACCATTTACCATTTACCATATTGCAATGCTCTACTGGCTCTACTGGACTCCCTGCCTGCACAACCAGACTTCTGCAGATGATCCAGAATGCAGCGGCAAGAGTGGTCTTTAATGAACCAAAGAGAGCGCACGTAACTCCTCTATTCATTAGGTTACACTGGCTCCCGGTTGACGCCCGCATCAAGTTCAAAGCTATGCTCTTGGCCTACACCACTGGTTCTGCACCCTCATATCTTCACTCACTAATACAGACCTACGTTCCTACCAGATCCCTGCGTTCTGCAAATGAACAACGGCTGGTAGTACCGCCCCAAAAAGGTAAAAAATCCCTCTCACGTTCCTTCTCTGTTCCACATTGGTGGAATGATCTACTGCTGCTACAAGATCAGCAGATTCTGTAGCCATCTTTAAAAAACGCCTAAAAACACATCTCTTCCATCAACTGAGTTCTACTTCCTTTCTATCGATTCCTTTCTTCTTCTTCTTCTTCAAAAAAAATTATCTTATCCTTAGCTTGTATACTGTGCTGGGTTTAAACTGACTAGTTTTTTGTGCACTTATGCTTTTTGTACCTTGTGTTGTTAAAATTGCTTCCATTGTTTTCCTCACTTGTAAGTCGCTTTGGATAAAAGCGTCTGCTAAATGACTAAATGTAAATGTAAATGATTATTGTACAATCACAATAAACACAACATGAACATCAGACTGATGTGGTTTCATGTTCTGCTTTTCATCTCTTCCTTTTTACTGATTTTACTTCTCCTGATTGCAGCGCTTCTTCATAATGTAGCTCTAGCTTCTCTAGCTTGCATGCTTTGAGCTTTCTCGGCCACCATAGTCCTCCTCCAGAAAGTTTTTAACTAAATGTGGCTCTAGCAGGTGCAAGAGCTCCTCCTGTCTCTCCTCCTCTGCCTGCTCTCAGTCTCTGACAAAATGTACTTTTATCAACAATGCTTAAAAAGTCTCAGATTTAGCCGTATTAATGTCATGGTGTCCCTTGTTTCTCCTTTGTGTTTTTTTGTGTGTTCTGTGTGAGTGCGCGGCCCCTTTAAATTTTGTGACACACGGACAGACTCATGCTGGGGAACGCCCACCACACCTGCAAAATCACTGAGACCAATAAGATGTGCCCGGGTTTAGTTTAAAAGGGCCAATAGAAAGACAGTCAGCAGGAGAGGAAGAGACGGAGGAAGTAAAGGAAAAGGAAGGAATCTTATTGAACAGCACGGAGTGACAGACCAGTGAACGGCAAAGGGAAGCCACAGAAACCTCAAAGATCATCACATACAACGTTCTAACCCAGCTAAGTAGAGGGAAGTGTCCATAACTGTGTGGAGGATATACCTACCCGAGTTGTTTAGTTGTGTGACTGAGACCGCCTTTCCCCTGTTCACAGCGCCGTCTCCCACTTCAGGGAAGAGACCGAGCCAGGAACTGAGGAGCGACCGGCCGTACCCTCACGGACCAAGAGGGACTAGAAAAGGAACCTGTACATTGCCATAAAAACGCTAAGTGAAGGGACGTGTCCCGCTTAACCTGCATGCTGTGTGGCTTTATTGTGTCTTATAGTGTGGTCGTTTGATCCGAGATTATTGTGTTTCATAACTAGTTTCTGCGGTGACGTACTGGGGCTTCGAAGCCCACTGGGACCGCTGGGAAGGCAGCAACACTCGGACTGGCCGGCCCTGCGGCACGGACTGGAGGGCGGGGACCACAACTAACAATACTCCTCTCAAAGACTGTTTCCTCTCACAACCCCCGGACTCTACTCACAAACTGTTTTATTAGCTTTCAAAGCCTTTTGCTGGGCTCTTTATATAGATTACTGTTTTTACCTTGCGTTTGTTTTAATAAATTTGACTTTTTTATTGTAAACTCAGTCCCACTTGTGTTCTTTGTGGTACATTTTTGGTGATCCAAAAGAACCAGAAGCCGAGGGGCGGCGACATTAACTTTATTGTTAGCACTATTTTGCAACGCACCGTACTTTCTGCTGTAAATGGCGCTAAAGACAGTGGCAAGAAAAAGTATGTGAACATTTTGGAATTTCATGGTTTTCTGAATAAATTTGTCTTGTTTTCATCTAAGTCAAGAGTATTAACAAACATAATGTGTCTAAAAATAATTACACAAACAAATTCTGATCTTTCATGTCTTTATTGAACACTCATTCAACATTCAAAATGGCAGTGGAAAAAATAAGTGAACCCTTAGAATTAATAAATGAGTGACCATGAGTGACTTCAACAGGAAAAAGAAAGGGAAGGATTATTTATTCTTGTTTAAATTACATTTTTTTTTTTTATCAGACTGTATCAGGGGTCTCAAACTTGCAGCCCGGAGGCCAACTGCAAGACAATATGAAAGTTTAATGTTAGTGTGCCCTGCGAGTTTTATATGAATGGCACGTTACCACGTTGTGTGTGGAAGGTTCCTTTTTGTGCAAGCTGGAACTGAACCAACCTACCATCACAGTGGAGTATATGGCTCCTGGGGGCGGGCCATCAGCTGGGCTTGATGCAGGCAGAGAAACATTTCACAACTATGGAGGAGCCCGTGTAACATCACATAGCCGTCATAAAATGACTGCTTCTTACTGTGTTTGAAATGAGCATGTTTGACCTTGAGCTGGACAAAGTCAATGTTACCGGCTTTGGAACATTTGAAATGGGTTGATTTATTTCAAAGTTGATGGCAATTTGATCGCCACTATCCATGCGGATTTGTTATCCTGACGAATCTGCAAATTAACGCCAATGTTCTGTTGACAATATTACCGAGGGGAGTGGACATCCAATGGGGCCCCTCAGCCAGCTCATTCATGTTCTTCAATATTCCATTTAAGTTCAGGATAGCTCAGGTTCAGAAGAACCCATTGAAGTTAAAGAATTGTTAGTAATGACGTTTGAGAGGATGTAACAAAGCTTTTTTTGTGGAATACCTGATCCGCCCAGCCTCACCCAGACTGCCTCCTGCGGCCCCCAAGTAATTTGAGTTTGAGACCCTGCTGTAGATCCTCCCGAGGCAGCATTCAATAACATTTCAGTTTGACCATCCACAAGTTTGAGACTCATAAAAATCACTTTTGTTTTATTAAGTTATGACTATTGTCTCAAACAATATTTTTTTAATGTTGAGTTTTAGCATTGCCCAATGACATTAGAGGTTTAACATTTAAGAAAAAAAATGATCAGATGATGTTGGTGTTATGTGTTCCTCTGAGTAAGGGTCAAACCATGACTGAAGTCGAGGAGACCAGTTACAGACTGGGCTGTGTTCACAACATACAGAACAAATCTTTAATTTCATATAGCAATTACCCCAGAGTTGGAAAAAAGAATAAAACCACATTGACAGTACTTCTCATAAACCCCCCTTTTGCCAAACTTTAGACTGAAATGTAAATGTCCTCAAGTGAACGGACAGTCTGGGGATAAAATAAATTACAGTTTAAATCAAAATGGGCTAAATCATATGACTAACACAGGTAGGGCCATCAGAGACTGTGGACAAACACAGTTGGGACCCATATTTGAGCCCAAACGGGACATGTGGAAATCAGTTGAACTTAATAAAATCTCACATTACATGTGGCAGCTTTAACTCAACTCTACCTTTTTTACTCATTTCAAAACAAAAATAGCTTTAGTGATATTGCAAGGCGCACCTTGCATATTCATAATGCAGTGCATAAACCACAGTTTGTAAAAGACACTTTTGAGTCACAGAGTCTTCTCTGACTACCCGACTTTTATTGTTCACTGTTGATGCTGCTGCAATTTAATGAAACATTTAGTGAAGATCTTTAGTGTTGTACAGAGCTCTTTATTCAAAACAAACAAACATTACTGGTGTGGAGTGGCTCACCAAAGGTCGATTAACCAAATATTTTCCATCTTTTTTTAGTAGTGACAGAAAAATCTGAATGCCATCCGTCATTTTGACAGATTATTCTGAGGGTGATATATTGTAATTCCTACTCCTGACCAGTTGGTTGCAAATGTACATATATCAATCAGCAATTATCTTGAATAGTGTCTTTTGTAACACTGCATTCAGTTGCAAAAGGTCACGGCAGCTGCGTGATCGGTCGCACCGGGACAATCTCAGACCCGAGAAATTAGTCGCACGCGACCTCTAGAGCCTTGTTGGGTGATTGGTGACTAATGAGAAACACCCTTGGGGGTGGACGGGTGTCGGGTGTCCATCGATAAAACTCGTCCTGTACTATCTAAGTGGTTCAGATCCCAGTTTCTGACTTTGGGTCCCACTCTAGGTCCATGTTGGTATTGCAAGATGCTAACAACAGATTCATCCCTCACGGGCTGCGGTGCAGTCTTGGATGACCGTCCAGCTCAAGGGATATGGAGAGGTCATCTTCTCGAATGGCACATCAATTGCCTTGAGATGAAGGCTGTCTTTCTGGCCCTGAAATACTTTCTCCAGTTAAGGGGCTACCATGTCCTAGTGCGGGTGGACAGCATGGCGGTAGTCTCTTACATAAATCACCAAGGCGGACTGTGTTTGCGCCGCTTGAACAAGTTAGTGTAGCAGGTTCTGCTTTGGGCATATGATAAGATCCTGTCCTCAAGGTGTTTTACATTCCTGGGCAGCGGACTTGCTGTCCAGACAGGCTGTGACACACAGAGAATGGAGTCTCTACTCCGAGATAGTCAGTCAAATCTGGGAAAAATTGTGCAGGAGACACAATGCACAATGTCCCCTCTACTACTTGTCTCTGACTCCTCCAGTTCCCCTGAGAGTGTTCCAAAACATTTCACATGATTAAACACTTATCAACCTGAGGCCCTGGGAGAGAACACTCCCCCCTCACATTAATGATAACACCAGGACAAAGTTTATGGAGGCAATCAGGTTTGAAAATGCCTCATCAGGTCAAGTTGATGATTTGTTGAATTGTTGTACTTCAGGTGTTTTAAATGTTATAGACACCATTGCTCCTGTTAAGGTTAAAGTGATTAGGACGAGGCAAAAGGCTTTGTGGAGCAATGCTCACTCTGTCAGGGCACAGAAAAGGGAATGCCGAAAAGCCGAAAGAAAATGGCGTAAATTGAAACTCTTAATTCATTATGAAGTATACAAAGAAAATTTGCATGTTTTCAATCAAACTTTGCAAAAAGCAAGAGAAATATTCTTCTCAGAGATTATCAACAACAGCAGTAACAACTCGCGTGTTCTGTTTGCTACAGTGAACAGATTAACAAACCCTCCAGCTCCATTTCCACCAGAATTAGTTTCCACCACTAAATGCAATGAGTTTGCATTGTTTTTCAACGACAAGGTTCAAGGCATTGAACATGCGATACAGTCAACAGGACAAACAACAACACTGCAGCCACCTAGGAGACACCTGGTTGGTTTAACACATTTTACACAAATTAATGACAGAACAAATGAAAAAACTGTCTCCAGCCTGAGTTCATCCACCTGCTGTCTTGATGTTTTACCCACTAGATTTCTAAAATCAGTACTAAGCAGTTTGTTTCACAACTCACTGAACTAGGAAAAGAAAAAGCACGGTACTCAAAAATCCAAGTGAGAGGATGAAAGTGGAGAACCTGGAGGCTTGTAAGTTTATAGGTGAAAAGACTGTGAGATTTGAGGCCGGAAAATTGACCCCTGGAGCGGGAGATCAGAAGAGGACATGTGAGTGGATGAAGCAATGAGCATGTCAAGAAGTGCTTAAGCTTGGCTAGCGCTTTACTGCCTCGCACTCAGAAGTCTGAGAACTTGATATTTCGTATACTCAGTGTTTTGCAAGTGATTATTTCAACACACTCAATTTTTGCCAGACCAACAGGCCTGCAAACTTTTTTGCTCAGCCTATGGAGTCATGAGTAACTTTGACTGTGTGCATGTGTGTGTAGTATGTATGTCTTTACTCTATGTACAGTATCTGGGCGATTGATTCTGTAGCAGATGGACTCAGGAGTACCTAGAAACAAAAATGGCTCAAGGTGAAGAGAAACCTCCAAGTTGGAGACATAGTAGTAATTGTTGATCCTAGCTCCGCACAATCTTCATGGCCTATTGCAAGGATTTTAGAAACAAAGCCTGATGTTCATGGACTAGTACAGTTAGTGAAGACCAAGACAGGAATTCTAAACTAAATAATTCCTTCTTTTGAAGGGGCGTACTGAAAACCTAGACATATGTATGTTATTTTTTATCTATTGGCTCCTGTAATGTCATTTGGGTGAATGTTTCTTCTGTTAAGAATAAAACATTCAGGGCCCGGATGTGTAGGAGCCAAAATAGTTTAAGATGGTATTACTGCTTGGTGTCAAATTTTGTTTTGTGAGTTGTCTCCATCTAGTGGCGAACTGAAAAGAAGTAGATAAGGGCAGAGGATGCTACAACCTTCATGTTAAAGCAGTCTGCTGCTATTCCTTTGTTATATTCAATCTATATATCATTAATTATAGTGGACCTTTTTAGTTTTTGTAGTATTCATTAGTTTGGATAAACACGTCACCAAAGTGGTTAAACCAGGAGAAGAATTCTAGAAAATAGCCAGTACAATTCATGTTTAATTAGTTATGAAACAGCTGAATCATACCACAGCAGTTTGAGGTTCATATTGTATTTGTAGTAAGTGTACAACTGAATGCAAAAACCAGAAGTCATCAGATTACAGTCTGAGGTCACATGTGTAGCCCTGTATGAACAGTTAGTCTGCTGGATTTAACAAACACAACAGAGACCTCTAGTGGTTACACATGATGTTACCACTATTCAAGTTATTACTATTACAAGAAAAGTAAAGTTAAGTTAAGTAAAGTAATTAAAGTAAAGTTAAGAGAAACAAAAAAAATAAATAACTGCTGGTATTCTGCTGGAGCTCTACAAAGCAGATCGTATCTTCATGGTGATAGACTTCAGGGAGTAGTCATAACCTTTCCATGTGTACCACGATGTACCAACAGCAAAGAGTGTGCCATCAGCTCCCCAGCGATAAACACCATTTGGGTTGGCACTGTGACAGGAATTATACCAGAAAGCTCCAAGGAACTGTTTGGCACAGTTGCCAGGATAAGTATCCTGGTCTTTGTCAAAAGTGCTGAACTTCATGCCACTGTGCCCTGTTAGACTATCTCCTGCAGAAACATTTATTATTATTAAACAGTTATTATCTACTCAAAAATAAAAGTTAGTAAACTCACCTGCTGCTCCACCGGTGAATCCAGATACGTCCAGTTTGTATCCCTCACATTCCGCGCCAACAGAGAAGGAGGAGTAACGTGCAGACACTTTATTTCCCTCAAAATCCTCCATTTCCACCAGCAGCTGCTGTGGACGTTTAGCTGTGATCTTATGGATAAAGTCTAAGCCTGCATACAATGGGTTAGTTTGATTTACAGTTTTTAAGTTTGAAAGGTGGTCAAAGTCTCAGTGCCAAGTCTACTGGTTTCACAGCAGCATTTACCATTGCCACACTTCCCACCTGTTGGTTTTATACAATATACTGTATCTCTATATATCTCTCAATTACCAACCAGCCACTGACTAGACTAGAATTAGACCAGTTGGAAGGTGGCTCTCAAACTGGTCCACCTCAAAATTACCAATGGTCGGCCAGTAATCAACTTCTGGTTCCGAGGTGCTATACAGTAATCAATGATTACTGTATGGCACATACAGTAATCATTGGTCTGATTATCTATCTGCTGTGTAATTGTCTTTAACTGAATAGAGTAAAATCATGATTTATATGTTATGGCCCCTGGCCTCACACTCTTGAGCCTGGTCTGTGTTTTATTTTATGTAAATGTAATGTGCAAGCTCTTGTTTCTGGTTGGTGGCCTGCCCTCTAGATTAATTGTGAACACTAGCCGAACCAGGGCTTTTTGCCAATGGACCAAACTAAATGGATCATTAAATGAAGCAGAATATAAATGTGAAGACACCCTAAAATATTACACTGACTTCCTGTATTTCCTGTATGTTGGTGGTATAGCAGAGGCTGACTAATCTGGGAATAGTAAATGCAGTTATGTAAACCAGTCAAACAGTGTCACAATCCACAATAGACTGAACCACTTTAAATATTGCTTTATTTTTCTTACCAAGCCAGTACTCTCCTCAGCGTACCAAACCCAGCCACATACTGATCCCAGGGTCTGTAGAAGTTCACTGCACCATCCATCCTTCTCTGGATCACCTGAGGACACCACAAGTCAAGCTTTGACTAAAGTGCGTCCTGACATTTGTGGATATTACTTCAGTCAAAATACTCACTGTCCATTGTCCTCCGTCTGTTCTCATGTCACAGTAGGTCTAAAGAAATTCATATTTATATGTTTATATTCCCATTTTGTTATTTAGACATTATTGTACACATTCAAAAGACAAGCAAGCCTCAATTTGCAAAGAAAGCACTGTTACAAATGGAACAAGTGGTATCATCTCAGATGAGTCTCGGGTGAAACCATCATTATGTACATTCTTCTACAAAGGTTCTCTCTACTTTCTGTTTCATGCTGAGTGTTATAATAATTTATAATATCCTATAGTTAATAATTATTGGTTGCTCCTAGTTCTCTTCAGATCATGTCAGTCCTGATCATGTCATGTCCTTCATGCTAATCCAAACATGAACTAGACATAACTAGACGTAGACTTAACTTGCCACAGACTGAATCCTGAACCTGGGACCTTGTCAAGGGGAGTGTGTGAAAGATACGTCTCCTACAGCCTTCACTGCATGATATAAATGCATGTATTATTTATTTTTCAAAGCAAACTTTATCCTTTACCATTGTTACATGTGTGTGCTTTGCTTTATTCTTGCAAGAATTAAACCTTTATTCTAAATTGTATGCAGTCTTTGTCGTCTCTCTGATTAATCTGAACTAAAAACTCTTATAACACTGAGTTAGAATTTACCTGGACATTAAATCGTTCAGTAAATGGGTAGATGGTGTACACTCCACTGGGACTGGAAGGGTTCTGTTGAAGGATGTCACTGCAGTCCACAGGTTTGTCCAGAGCTTTGCAGCAGGTCAACAGTGGAGCCAGAAACATCAAGAGAGCCACAGGCTAAAACAGAGGAAATAAAACCACTCTTACTAAGAGTCAACATGGATTAAAAAACTGTCCTCAATGCTTACCGTCATTGTCTGATTTCAGAAGAAATGGCTTTTCTAAATATTCTAAATCTTGAGGAAAATCTGAAAAAGTTTACACATGTAATACACATCCTATAAACAAAACATAATATTCTACATTTAAAACCACCCCTTTTGGAAATGCTGAATCTTTCCTGATTTGAAATGTTGGGTTGTTTTATGAGTGTATTTCCTAAATTATTTCATCTAGTAATGACAATAATATTAAGATGATAATTGGTGTCCTACCTTTAGAGTAAAGCCTTCTGAACCTCTCTAAAACCTGCCTTTTTATACAGAAGTGTGGGTGTTTGCCTAAGAATTTCTTTTGATAAAGAAATATGAGACCTTGATTTAACACCTACTTCCTTAAACAGATACAATGGTAACATGCCTCCTCCTATTTCCATTATTCACAAAGAGCACAAATTAATTATATAAGCTTTATTTTTCCACATGCACCATTATGTGTGTAGTATCTAGTACGGGGGTCGGCAACCCGCGGGTCTAGAGCCGCATGCGGCTCTTAAGCGCCGCCCTAGTGGCTCCCTGGAGCTTTTAAAAATAATAATAATAATAATTTAATATAATATAATTTCTGTGATATAAATTAATTAACATTCTTAACGTTTTTCAACATTGTAAAGATGTGTATAATAAATATTTAATTTCAAAATTTCTGTCAACGAAGATTTACGTCATAATTCTCACACGTTTCTGCTGAAAAACAAAGTCACGAATGGAGCAAAATTGATAGCCTCACAACTGTCGAGAAACTTGTGTTTCAAACATGGAATGCTATTCCTGACAGTTATAGTAACATGAAGAAATATGCATTTGGAGTATTATCTATCTTTGGATCAACTTACCTGTGCGAGCAGATATTCTCAAACATGAACTACATAAAATACTGCAAGCGCCTTGAGATGCTTGCAGTCCTGCGTCCAAGATTAAAGTTACATCTTACATGCCAGATGTTGAGAAGCTGTCCAGTGATGTCCGAAAACAGAAGTCACATTAAACGTTTAAGAACACAATCCAGGCACATATTTAGTAACAAAGTGGCTTTTTTATAAAGTGATTTCTGATTTTTGTCAGTATATATTTGGAATGACACATAGGGAAATTGTGTTTTGTTGCTCAGGTTCGAGGATGGCTGTATTATTGTGCGTCAAAACTTGCACTGACTTACTTAGCATTTTCAGAACACTATAGAGACTTTGCACAGAAGTCGAACTGTATTATTTTTGTCACGGGCATGACTGAGCTGCTTTTATGAGTAAAGTAGTCACTTGGTGCGTCATTCTCTCCAAGATGCGCTGCAGGGAAAATAAACATTTAATCCTGAATGCTCACTATGTATTTGTAGCCTACTTATCATTTTGATACTAAGGGGGTAATATAGACGCTTTCATTACTTTCATTATAAGGCTTATATAAGGCGTTTAATTTTTTTGCGGCTCCAGACAGATTTTTTTTGGGTCAATATGGCTCTTTCAACATTTTGGGTTGCCGATCCCTGATCTAGTAAAAAATGTGGCAGTATGAGCTGATTCTTCACAGTCACTGTATTAGTGCCTCTAATCGCCAGCCAGTCACGCTGGGTGGCATCTGTTATGGCAAATTTAGATCCCTCATGTTTCCCATCTAGTAATTCTAACCATAACCAACCAGTAAGCACACTAAAGAGGAAACATGAGCCGTAAGTATCCTGTATCCCTTATTTAAAAAAAGCTCTGTGAATTCTGCCAGTGAAGGTGTGATAGGTGTGGCCATTAGGGAGAGATTAGACTGAGATTACTCCATTGTAATAAATGCTACATGAACAAAGGCTTGTTTAGTGGTCTGATATTTAACATTTCTGAGAATTATAAGAATTGTTACCTAGTAAACCCACAGAGGCTAAAGGTGAGTGAAAGCTACACCAGCCTGGGTGTGCGACCGTGAGAGTTGGCAAGAAAAAAAAGCACTGTTGGTAGGTCACCCGCCTAGAGACTTTAGCCATCATGGACTGTAAAGAACTTTCATTTATTATCCCAGTGGGAAAATTTATTTTCTGCAGCCGCCCCAGCAAAGATGGGTAGTAACAAGTTACATTTATTCAGTTACATTTACTTTAATAACTTTTTGAAAAAGAACTTCAAGGAGTATTTTAATTGCACCATACTTTTCACTTTTACTTGAGAAGATTTGTGAAGAAGTAACACTACTGTTACTTAGTTACATTGGGTTACACTCAACCATTTTTTTTTTGTTTTTTTTACCATTTATTCTACACATTCTATGCTTTATTTTTGCCAAAGAGATGCCGCCAGTAAATCTACCACATGACTGTGTTTCACCAATCAGACGTAGACATGACCAACACAAACTGTGGGGGCATAGCTGCACAAAATCTTCACACGCAGCAGGAATAAAAACATGAAAAATGTCAGAAGCGGGTGTTTCTAGTGTTAAAGCTGGAGACAGGAGCTCCTCCTGCTCCTGAAAAATGCAGAGGCTTTTCTACTTGCTCATGCCAGCTTTACTTTGCTTTTTTTAGTTAATTCCACCTTTAGCCAATAATTTTATGATTAACCTTTTACATTACTTTTTACTTGCTTTAACAGGATTTTTATGTTTTGACATATTTTTACTTTTTAAACAACACGTTGAGCAACTGGAGCCTTGTTATCTATTTTTCAAAATGTCTGGGGTAAAAACAATGTCTACAAATTCTTTCTGCCAAATTTTTTTGAAATATTAACAGGAAATCAGTGTGCTACAAAAAAATATTTTTGCTTTGGAATCTGAAATAGGACTTTATAATCCTGATCACACCAAGTGGGAAGACTGTAAATTTAAACTTGGATGATACAGTGTCATTCCCAAAATTGATCATAGTGATGGTAACTGAAAAAAATTATGCCACCTGTCATAAACTTGACTGCACTGGATTAGAAAAAAGAATGCTGGCATCACCAGACATCCAGCTAAAAAACAGATATTAAAAAAAAATATTTCTTCAAGCTTTTAGATAAACTTAAAAACCTGGAAGTGCAACCCTTTTTAGTGAACCACTCCCAAACATCGACAGGCGGATCAATAAATTATTAGTGTCGAGTTGACCATCCTCACAACCTTTGTCCGAGTTCCCCAGTCACCTCTCGTACCAGGCACCCATGTCTTTATCATGACCAGCTCTTCCCTGTATGTGTGTGTGTGCAATAAACTAATTATATTTTAAAACCATAAAGTCTGACATTATGTTTTCTCCTTTCTATTAATATGCTTCTAAATGTATTAATATATTATCCCATACTTAATTATAAACCCTACAAACATAAACCATAAGGCACATTATATAAACGAATGCATAAGTGAATAGCTAAATAAATACACAGAAATGAAACACATAACCTCCAAAATATTACACAGCAGCTGTTCCAGGACTTTTTTTGTCATAATAAACCATTTATCAACCTGAGGCCCTGGGAGAGACCCACCCCAGCTCCATAGCAACAGTCAGAGGTCTCAGATTGGAAAAGAGAATAACAGGGGGCTGTAACACTAAAGCGCTTTGAGTGCCTACTAAGTGGAAAAGCACTATATAATTACGAAAAACAAAACAAAAAAATAAAATAAAACAGTTATCAGACCAATCTGATTCAAATTCAAAATTCAAATCTCCTGCAAACAGATAATGTCAGGTCCTGTTCAAACAGACGTGAAACTTGCAGTGTTCAGTGTCAGGACTTTGGGTAACAAATCTTTTTTAATTAATGATTTTATAACTTTGTATATCTGTGAAGGTTCTCAGTCATCCAGGACATCTTGAAGAAAAGGTTAAAGCAAAAGCATCTGGAGTCAGTTTTCAAGGTGAAGACGTTTGTCTCTAATTCCAAGAGACTTTATCAATTCTGAGATCAACTGTAAGAGAGCTGAGCTTTATCTCTAGAAGGAGGGGTTTGACCTGAAACCAAACCTGATGGATCATAGATGTTATGGTCTCATGGTCGCTATGAAAAGACAGTGTGACTTCTGATGTGAGAGTTGTTAAAGGCTCAGGAGAGTCGTTAGTGTCACTGTTCCATTCAGGTGTTGTTGTTGTTCTAGAGTGAAACTCTTTTGATTTAGGTTTCAAAACACTGTTGTAAATACTAGGCAACATCGGTTATCTGCACAGAATTTGAACAAGTATACATATTAAGTGATTTCAATGTGCCTGTGGATAATGTTTGTGACTATTCTTAAAACGTTTAGTCTTTGTCAGCATGTTAGTGAGCCGAACAAAATGAAAAGGATGAAAAGAGGCCACACTCTGGACCTAAGGTATACAAAGAAAATCTGCATATTTTTAATCTAACTTTGCAAAATTTTGCAAAAGCAAGAATATTTTTCTCAGAGATCATCAACAACAGCAGTAACAACTCGCGTGTCCTGTTTGCTACAGTGAACAGATTAACAATCACTCCAGCTCCATTTCCTCCAGAATTAGTTTCTAGTTAAATGTAATGAGTTTGCATTGTTTTTCAACGACAAGACAAGGTTCTTGCGCTTTGAGTGCCTACTAGGTGGAAAAGCGCTATAGAAAGAAAGAAAGAAAGAAAGAAAGAAAGAAAGAAAGAAAGAAAGAAAGAAAGAAAGAAAGAAAGAAAAAGAAAAAGCATTAATCTGTTATTTTGTAGGATTTTGCACATTATTAGGCCCGAGCCGGTGATGGCCGGGAGGGCCTATTGTTTTGCTCGGATTTTTTTTTTTTTTTTTTTTTTTTTTTATCTTTATTGTGACCAAATGATCCTAAATTTGACCCAGTGAACATGCACAAAAAGTCATTTTTATTGGTCCCAGACTTCAAGCTCGGCGAAATGTTATGTTTTTGAAGTCGCCAAAAAAAAACGAAAATGACTCAGTGGCGACCCTACAAAATCAAAATACATTGGGCCTATGGAAAGTGAAAGTAAGTTTTTTTCAACGCAGAAAAATGAAACTTGGTATATCCATAGGACACCTCAGGGCAAACAGAAAAGTCAATGACAGTCACACCTAAACTTAACAGGAAGTCCGCCATGTGGGGTGAAACGCGGCCACTAAAATCGCACTTAGCAGAAAGATGCAAATCATTGTGTTTTAATCTAAATGGCCCCAAATTTGGTGAGTATCATCTAGACACATGTGCCAACCAAAGTTGTAACTTTGTTGTTGATATCTTATTGGGTATGGGTGTGGCAAGCCTGTAACAGGTGGCCATTTTGTGAAAATAAAACGTCTCTTAACTCTCAAACGCCTTCTCGGATCGAGTTGGAACCAAAAGGCGTTTGTGCACATTCATGACCTGAACACAAAGATATGTAAATAAAAGGGTTATCTTTAGAAATGGCTCTCCAGCGCCCCTACAAACTTATAATGGGACCCAAGAATTTAGTTTGTCATAGAGACATAAAATTTGGTACACACATCTCCTATGTCATGAGGAGCATAAAAGCCAATGACAACCACCCCTATCTATAAATGTGTTGCCATAGCAACGTCCCAAATATGTGGAAAAAGTCAATGGGAAGTGAAAATTTTAGTTTGTCGTAGGCAAATGAAACTTGGTACACACATCCAGTATGGGCTTATGAACAAAAAGCCAAAGGGGACCACACCTTATCACACACGGGAAGGCGGCCATTTTAAATTGAAGATGTGAACCGACTTAGAATACAACCTCTCTTTAAAAACAACAGAAAATAGCTGCTTCATTCCACAGACACCAAACTTGGGCAAAATGAGCTAAACACATGTGTGTAAAATAGACAGGCGTTTTTCTTGTCGTTTTTCTCGAGGTATATTTTATTTTATTATAATTTGGTATATATTTTTTATTATAATTTTTCTGAAAAATGATTTTCAATTTGACCCAGTAAACCAACAACTAAAAGTCATTTTTATTGGTCCCAGACTTCAAGCCCGGCAAAATGTATGTATTTGAAGTCCCTGAAAAAAATAGGAAAATGACTCAGTGGCGACCCTAGAAAAGTCAAAAGAATTGGTTCTATGGAAAATGAAAGTAAATTTTTCCAATGTAGAAATACAAAACTTGGTACATCCATAGGACACCTTAGGGCAAACAGAAAAGTTTATTACAGCCATAAGAACTCAACAGAAAATCTATGTTGGGTGGAATACATGACCACCTAAATCGTACACTTTGTGCTAAAGGGTTTTCATCTAAACAGCTCCAAATTTGCTTTAAAGCACGACATGCAATCCTTTGAATATATGTGTCGGTCTCAAGGGAGGCGAGGGCCTTTATCGCCGCTATGCGGCTTTAATTTGATTTATTTTATATTTCTAAAAAAATAAATTAGACATTCCAATCAAACAGGTATTCAGTACTTAAGTAGACTTTTAACCAAATACCTTTTTATTCTTGAGTAATTTTTTTGGATGACTACTTTCTGGTATTGTTTTATATAGCGCTTTTCCACCTAGTAGCCACTTAAAGCACTTCACATTAAGCTTCCATTTACCAGTGTCACAGCTGGAACACCACCAGAGGCAAGGTGGGTTAAGTGTCTTGCCCAAGGACATAATGACAGTATGAACTGTGGGGAGAGTGGCAATTGAACCACCCATCTTCCGGTTATAGGACGACCGCTCTACCACTGAGCCACTGCACCCCACTTCTACTTGGGTAAAATTATTTTGAAGTAAAGCTACACTTACCTAAGTACAATTTTAGGCTCTACCCACCTCTGCTAACCAGAGACTATAGCATGTTTTTGATGTTTGTGGAGTACTTTGAGAAAACCCACTCAAGCATTTGGAGAACATGCAAAGTCCACACTAAAAGGCCTGGGAGTCAAACTCTGGACCTTCTTGCTGTGACAGTACTAACCACTGTGCTACCTAGCCATTTGTTAAACAATCTTTTAAAGAGGGGCTCTTTTTGTGAGCGTGTGAGTAAAGCTAAAATCTGGTCTGACGCTGAATGTGCAATAATACTTCAGTCAGTGTTAACGGGAAAAGCGCAGCAGGCATATGCTTCTTTGAGTGAGCAGTGAGCAGGATTGTTCTAGTTATGAAAAAATAAAGTCCGCAGTTTTCAGAGCATTTCACCAGAAGCCCACAAGCTATGTTTAAGGTCGTAGGAAAGAAAAAACGGACAAACGTATGTTGAGTTTGCCAGAGATTTAATAACTCATTTTAAACGCTGGTTAATGGCTTTTAATGTAGTCAAATTCGACGAGCTGTTTGACTTAATGATATTGGAGCAGTTTAAGAATGTGCTTCCTGAATGTTTAGCCACTTCAAAGAAAGAAAAGTGTATACTGCTTCAGAGGCTGCCATTTTGGTTGAATATTTGTCAATTCCCAAGAACAGTTTTCGAGCACGCACAGCTGTGTGAGGGGAGTTTGGCTCCAAAGGAAACAGATTACGTCCTGTTCTTGACCCAAATAAAATTAGTAATTATTGTCATAAAAAAGGTCACTGGAAGGCGGATTGTCAAGTACTGAAAACTAAAAATAAAACGTCAAAATCAAATGTGAGGCCTGCCGCATTCGCTGCGCCTGTTGAAGAGCTAACTATGTTTGAAAATATTATTCATTCATTGATTTTCTACCGCTTAGTCCCGTTAGGGGTCACGGGTGACTGGAGCCTATCCCAGCTGCTTTGGGTTTTAGGAAGGGTACACCCTGGACAGTGGCCTCACAGGGCTAACATTTAGGGACAGATAGTGACAGATATAGAGACAAAACAGAAACAGATGATAGACAACCATTCACTCTCATATTCATTCACTAGGGACACTAGGAGATGCAACAAACATGCATGTATTTGGACGGTGGGGGGAAGCCAGAGTACCCGGAGAGAACCCATGGTAACACATGAAGGATATACAGACTCCTCACAGAAAGACCGGAGTCGGCCGAGAATGTTTGAGTCGGCCGGGTTTTGAACTCACAACCTTCTTGCTGTGCACAGGTGAACCTAAGGTGCTAGCTTCTTATGCTCCTTTTATCAGAGAGGGTTTCTTGTCACTGGTGAAAAGTGGCGCTACAATTCGTGTCAAAATTCTGCGGGATACTGGAGCATATGACTCATTTGTGGTTTGCTCCGTGTTACCCTTTACCCCCGATACCGCTACCGGTTTCTATATACTCAGTCGGGGCATGGGTTTGACAGTGTTACCTATCTCGTAATGGTTTTATTTTCGGTAATGGCTTAGCAGATGCACCGTGCATTCGGGCTTACCTGTTGTGACCATGAGTTCGCCTGTCTTCCTGCAGTACATTGTCCGAAACCGAGATATTCCCTGCCTGTGTTGTTACATGCGCCAGGCGTAAGGCAGAGCTGGATACACCTTCCGACAGTAAAGTGGATAATGTTCTGTCGTTGACAGATTTTCCTTTGAATGTGTCTCATAAAGAGCTGGTTCAGTTACAGAGAACTGATCCTTCACTAACAGAAGCACTGGGTCTTGTAGTGTCTGCTAATGAGATAGACATATGGCCACTGGTTATTTTTTGCTGAATCCAATCGAGAATCTGTGGAAAGAACTGAAAACTGCTGTTCACAAATGCTCTCCATCCAACCTCACTGAGCTCGAGCTGTTTTGCAAGGAGGAATGGGCAAACATTTCAGTCTCTCGATGTGCAAAATTGATAGAGACATACTGTTATAAGAATTCTATATGTCCAAAAGAATTCTATATCCTTATATTATCCAGAGAGACACGGAGACAGATTATATTATAAAAAGCAAAAGGCCAGGTTTTATTCCTTGCAAGGGAAGCAAATTACACAGATACAACAAAGGTACAACGTGCGTTTTGCTTACAGAGGTAAGCAAAACATTACATTTTATATCACGGAGTGGGGGCTGTCAGTGGGAGGTGTATCTTGCATACACCCTCCCCTCAAGGCCCCAGCTCCAGGCTCCAGGTGCAGAAGTCCTCCGGCAAGCCATGTCTTTAGTTATGTCTACACCATGCTTGGAATAACATGGAGGACATAACATGATTTGACATGAACTGTAGAGAACTATGAGCACCAACTAACTATAAACAATATACACAATTATAAGAATAAAATTCTTATAACATTCCCCCCTCTTTATGCTGATAACAATTAGCATAACAACCTACTAGCTTGATTTTGAGTTTTAAACTATGACAGAAGCGAAAACCCAGCAGGGCGTTGACCTAGCCAGAAGAACATTTTGACCCATTGGTAAAATGACCTAAAGCTGGGAAAAACTCTTCTATCCACCCCTTGCCCCAAAGGCGGTGACAAAACACAAACATCAAGCATCTAACGTATGTAATCACTTAAAATGATTAACTTACAACACATGTCAAAACAAACACAACAAATGATTATAATGGATATGTTTCAAATCAAATAGGAACCCACAGAGTAATGCACTGATTCTTCAAAGTCAAATTCTTTAAAGTCCATAAATCATAAATGTCCATAAATCATAAATAAAAACACAGTGTCACTCCAAAATAAAGTAGAAAAATTTGCCAGAGGTTGAGCTGGTCGACCCATTGGACTCAAGATCTCTGGCCTGTCCCTGCCTGTCCATTTCTGTCCCTGTAACGAAAAGAAAAACACATGGAGTGAGACATATGCACATTCATAATGATTAAAATCAATTCTCTTCAGCATAATCAATTCAATGAACCATACGGCCCTTAGGTCTGTAGTATGATCCGTCCTGGAGCTGTTGTCCCGTTGGTGTTCATGCAAACAATAACGTCCCTCAGATATCAAAGTGTTCATCTGAGGTCAAAGCCTTGACCTTAGTCGTTTGGCAGGTGCATGTCCAAGAATGTTGACCCAGCAATGGCCACATTCATCAATCTCACCAACAAGCTCCGGTACATGTAAAGCAACACAAACAAACATTATTAGACATGGAAGTGCAACAACAAATTTCTCTATTCCAAAATTAATTTCTCTAATTCCTCTGTTAGAGTTTGAAGGCCTTTCTTAAAGACTTTAGTTCTGCTGTAACTAGTCCTGTGTTACTTTGGAGGAAATCCTTTTGTAGATCCCCCCTTTTCAGCTAAAAGCATGCTCAGTGCTATTTTGTTCTGTCCAGTCCTTGGACCAGTTTTCTCTCATTTCCAGTTTTAATTAACAGTTACAGCATCTCTGTACAATTCATAAACCTTTGTTGTTTATAAATATACCTTATATACTTTAATCCACATTTTCATAAATTGTCCCAAATGGTAAAAATTCAAATCCTAATGCTAATTTAATTTTAGCCTTATATTCATTAAGGACACCTTCGAAGGACACCTCTGTCGCCGATGTAAATGGGGCTCTCAAATGAACCTGAGGGAGCTGCTGTTTGGCTCCTAAAGTGTGAGTTTCCACTCACAATGTTCTCCGTCACATTGTATGTGAACACAAATAAAACGAGGATCCTTTAAGGACGCATGTTTCCGGTCAGCAGGCAACGCTGGTCTAATGGTCTTACTTTCACAAAACCTCCAGACTTCTGCTTTGCACTGCACCTGTCCCTGATCTCTACGTTTGTCAAGTTCAGAGTAATGTCACAGGAAGTCATGTGACTCCCGTCACTAGCCCTGGTCACAGGTGTGCTTCCCTTCACAGGTGTAAACCAAGATGATATAAGTTCAAAGAACTATGTTAATATTAGCTCTTACTGGTGGTGGCTATATTAATTTTCAAAACTCCTTTTCTGAACTGGTATACTTGTTGTAGTTGGCTTCCATCCAAATAAAGAACAAACAAACAAATCAGAACGTTATCTGACATTATAGACCCATAGAAAGTGCCTCCTAGGTTTTCGTCAAACGAAACCATAAAAGCCCTTAAAATGATCAAACCATAAAATTGAAACAGCAGATAAACCCTGTTTCCACAGATATGGTCTGCTGGAAATCTACTTTAATCTGAAAAGGTTTAATCAGACCAAACAGTGCTTCTCCAGACAAGTCCTGTCAACTTTCTGTATTTCATTATTTGATTTAAACTTTTAACCGTATTAAACACTGTTGTTTCAGCCTCCTGCTAACCATTAGGTTAACCAAGCATCCCTTCAGCACTTTAACACAGCTTTGTTTAAACCTTCATCTCCCCCTTTTGAGACGTGGACAACCATGGCTCAAAATACCAAAAAATAAACAAAAATCAAATAAAAGTTAAAAAAAATCAAAATAAAGTCAAAACAGAATGGTTTTTTCCCAATTACCACCTTAAATTGTTATTTCATTAATTAGCATTTCTAATTATTCATCTTCTTTATGTTTTCCCAAATAGCATCACTTTTGTTCATGTTATATTTAAAACTTAACTTTGTTTAGTTCAGTTTTAATTTTAGTTACCATTAGTTGTAGGTCTTTACCTGTAACTGTAATTGGTATCATCCACAATTTGACAAATTTTAACTCAGTTGATGCAAACATAAATAATTTATATAGATCAGAACTGGTTTCTCATGATCTATTGTCACAAAATTTTAAACATTCACCTTCAATTCACAATTTATTTCACATGTTCTTTTAAATTAGAATATTCTCAAAATATTGGTTAATTTACCTCAAATTACTTTCTTTAGAAAGAAAACACATTTTTCTCTTACTTCAAAACAAAATTTCTTAATCACCCTTAGGTTCAGACCCCCCTCTCTGGGGTTAAACCAGTAACAGCAGCATGTCTTGAACACACCACAAAGCCTCTGCTCTGTTCACTCTGCTTTCCTCCAAAACACCATCACCTTTGTGACTGTCGTTTTTTTTTTAAAGGAAAGACCAAACATAAAATCAACAAATTTCCTCTTAAATTCTGCTTTATTTTTAAACTAAAATTTCTTCAAGATTTTGTTCAGTATAGATTTGTTCTATACTGTCTTTGTAAAACTCAGTTTTACCACCAGGTGCTAAATACAATAAACCAGTTTGTTTTTGTATTTTTCCCATATTAATTTAAATGTAACATAAAACAATTTCATCAATTACTATTTTCATGTTTCCACTAATTTATCATTCAGATGCCCCATAAAGAATTCACCTCACTCAATGTTAAACAGAAACTTTAAACATCAAGTGTAAAATCAAAATAACGTGTCTCTCTTTATTTATTCAAATTCACCAAAGTTGTAATCAGTAATTATCATTACTGTTCATTCAATAAAATGTAACATCTCAACCTCTTCTTCTCTTTTTCTTTAGGTTACAACGACCTAAAGTTTGGTCAAAGCCAAAACAAAACTTAACGTCTGTTCAAAAGGACCTTGTGTTAGTCCCAGTACTCCAAAAAAAAAAATTCTTAAATCACTTCAAACAGTGATTAAAACCCAGCGAGCCATAGGCATATGCTCTTAAACTTTAACAATTCACCTTGTTAGTTTAACAATTATCTTTTATTCACTTATTTTTCATTAACTCTCAATTTTTCAAATCAAACCTTTAAGATCGTTTTAACAGTTTGAACTGTTTTAACATAGATATGTTTTTAATCACCAAAACCAGATTACCAATTTACATTACAGTTTAAATCTTTATTGCATAGATCACACTATACCTTAATTATAAAGTACCAAAATAAATAATGAGTATTATTTATTTTGAACTATCTTCACTTCAATTTTCCAATTACTTAAACTTTAAGGTTTTCTTCTCAACCCCATATTCAATCTCATTCATTCAATTGTTTAGTTTACCACATCATGTTTCATAGATTCAATAAAACTCAAATGTGGACTTTATTCATATCAACAGACCTGTCAGAAGGTCCAACAGTTTTCATAATTAAGTATTATAAACTTTATTTAACACATTAGTTCAGTGCAATCTGTTTCTGTCACTGACATTCATAACTCAGTATTCTTCTCAACATTCAAAGTTTGTTTAATGTAAAGGCTCCCACCATGTCTGTGGAGCTAAAAAAAAAACAAAAACCCAAACAAAACATTTCTCGCTCTTGGGAGCAAAAAGGAGGGTGCTGTGAAGCTCCTGTTACATTGACTTGCATAGAATGTTATCTTGTTTTTAAACATTCCTTGTGAATCCAAACAGTGGTTGTTTTGAATCCACTTTCTCCATTTTCACACTTTGTTAGAACCAAACCAGAGGAATACATAAATGTTACTTTTCTTCATCTAGGTTCTTGTAACCTTGTTCTCTTTTAAATATAAGCTCATGGCCCATAACTAGAAAGTTATATTATTTTTATAAACTTACTCTGCGCAATTCAACTTTAAAACATATATTTAAATTCTCCCAATTACAAAGTATTCATTTTCCTTCTTTTATTGGCGTTATACCGTGTGTTTGAACCACACTGATATTAAGGACCTCTATTAGTTCTCGTACTAATAGATACACAACATTGTTTAGCAAAACATCAATCACTAATTCTATTTTAGATCCAAGTTTTGGACCTTTAACTTCTTTAAACCTGTAATGTTCACATTTCTATGTCACATAAAATTCAAAACCAACTCTGTTCTTTAACAGAATACTCATTATTTTCTCTCAAAATCACATTCTTCTCTGTAAATGTGTGTCTCATGTGTCTGTGTTTGTCTCTATGTGTCTGTATTTACATGTGTCTTTACGTGTTTATGTACCTGACCTGTTAGTAGAATCGGTCAGTTCATGAGGTCATTCTCCTCGTCTCTCGTCTGGACCCAGTTTCGACCTCCTCCTCCTCCTCTCAGTGCCCTTCTCTTCTGTCACGCCCACCTCCACCTTGCTCTCGTCTCCAATGGCAATTGTGCATTTTTCCTCAGAGAAATACATTACATTCATATTAATTTCAAGTTTCATCCAATTTGCAAACACACTTTACAAATACCTTTTTGGTCAATCTCAATAGATCAAAATTTAAAACAAATAAACGTTTGTCTGAATTCGTTTATCTTACCGCTTCCGTGTTTGCTGTTGCAGCTTTTTTTTCCTTTTTTCTCAGCCGAAAATCCGCAGGTGGGAGGTGGGGTGCAGATGAAGTTTTGGAGAGAGCACTGTTTTCCGGAGAGAGGGAGGAAGCCGATACCTAGAGGCTCCCAAAACATTTAAACAAAATACAAATGATTAGTGTTCTGTTTTTTTCCTCACATTAGAAAAATAGCTTATGGAAGCTACCTTTCTCTCACATGTTGTTCAAACTTTCTCTAAACAAAAACATTACTTTTGTCCTGATTCACATCATTAGACTCATTCTTCATCCAACAATGGCCCATTCATAACACATTCATTCTCTCAAACACACCTTTATCTTTAACTTTTTAGGTCAACAACTCTCAGTATTGCCAACAATTCTCAGTATGAGCCCCGTCACTTTCAGTGGGCTTTTTCCTTTTTTCTCTCACTCACCGCGTCACCAGCAGTGAACATTTTTCAGCATAAGCCTGTCACTATCTAGTGGGCTTTTAAAATCTCATTTCTCATCTGCAGGAATCAATTCTACGTAGGCAGGCCTTTTTATAGTCACATTGACTTCGGACTCATTCATCTCACCCGTTAAGATTTTACATGTAGGTTCTCGATAATGGTCAATACTCGAGTTTTCCTGTGCGTCCAACGCACCATTAAAACCAACAATACTAGCTATGCAAGGCAGTTCGATTGTGGCGTATTACGACACGCGTGATTATTAATCTAAGATAAATTCCTGTGCTCTCTAGACAAGCTCTCTAGACCTTATACTCCTTCTTGTAATCAGCTGCTCTATCTATCTCATAGATTCCGCACTTGTCATGGCCAATGAACTCCCGCACGCTCCGCTTTCAAGAAACACCTGAAGACTTACAAAGCATAAGGTATCTATCAAACTAAAATCTAGCAAGACAACAAGCTTTAACACAGATTAACATCAGAATATCCCGTTTAAAACCTCACCCGTTAAGATTTAACATGTAGGATCTCGATCAAAAACACATACTTTTTCGGCTTTAAACCTCACCCGTTAAGATTTTACATGTAGGATCTCGATAAAGCGGATCTCACCATTAGATGACATTTAGGGTCTCGATCTTTCAGCGTTTAAGAATCTCATATGCTGGCCAACTTCATGGAAAAACATCAACTAATGATGTAAACTACATGCAGCCCGCTCAACATATGTCAGATTTCCAAAAGGCTACTTCCGGAAGCTTTGGTAATTACAAACTCACACACACACACCAAAAAATAAATTAAACAGCTGTTTACCTGAATTTTTAGTCCAATAGTCCAGTTGTTCCGCAGCCAGACTGTCTGTTCTGTTCTCTGCCTCTCTGCTCTTCTCTATTTTCAGTCCAGATTTCGTCATCGTGCTCACACACAAAGAGGATATCTGGCCCTTACTGCTAAATAGCACAGCTTGGGACTTACAAGAAATGCATTGTTTTGCATTTCTCCGTGCATGTCAGTTCACCTCTTTGCATGAGAAACAACGAATATTGAAATCCGGGTCACGGCACCAAATGTTATAAGAATTCTATATGTCCAAAAGAATTCTTTATCCTTATATTATCCAGAGAGACACGGAGACAGATTATATTATAAAAGCAAAAGGCCAGGTTTTATTCCTTGCAAGGGAAGCAAATTACACAGATACAACAAAGGTACATCGTGCGTTTTGCTTACAGAGGTAAGCAAAACATTACATTTTATATCACGGAGTGGGGCTGTCAGTGGGAGGTGTATCTTGCATACACCCTCCCTCAAGGCCCCAGCTCCAGGCTCCAGGTGCAGAAGTCCTCCGGCAAGCCATGTCTTTAGTTATGTCTACACCATGCTTGGAATAACATGGAGGACATAACATGATTTGACATGACCTGTAGAGAACTATGAGCACCAACTAACTATAAACAATATACACAATTATAAGAATAAAATTCTTATAACACATACCCCAAGCCACTTACAGCTGTAATCGCAGCAAAAGGTACAAAGTATTAAGTTAAGGGGATGCACGCCCAATTTTTCAGTTTTTATTTGTTAAAAAGTTTGAAATATCCAATAAATTTTGTTCTACTTAATGATTGTGTCCCACTTGTTGTTGATTCTTCACAAAAAATTACAGTTTCATATCTTTATGTTTGAAGCCTGAAATGTGACAAAAGGTCGCAAAGTTCAAGGGGGCCGTATACTTTCGCAAGGCACTGTATATATTGTCATGACATTACATTCACATACAAACACAACTCAGCTGGTTTGTTATTGAGTTGATAATGTTTTTCTGTCTTTTTCATGTGTCATTTCATGCAGGGCAACCAAGGAGAAGACCCAGTTCAGAAGCTCTCCGAACACATGCTGTAGCTCCAGCTTCATGTTCAGAGGATGAGCTCGACAAGACATTGACGGCCTGATACTCTGTATCACAGACTACATAAACTTCTGTGTGGAGACCAAAGTGCAAACCCGGAGGGTGCAGTGTTTCTCCAACGTGACCCTGAGCTTAATGCCCTGCTGAACAAGAAGAAGAGGGCTTTTCTATCAGGGAACAGCGAGGAGCAGAAGCCAAAGAGAGTTCAGCGCAAACTCAAATACAAGATCAGTTGTGCCAACAACTCTTAAAAGAAGAAGCTGGAAGAGCGGCTGGAAGAGCGGCTGGAAGAGCGGCTGGAAGAGCGGCTGGAGGAGCGGCTGGAGGAGCGGCTGGAGGAGCGGCTGGAGGAGCGGCTGGAGGAGCGGCTGGAGGAGCGGCTGGAGGAGCGGCTGGAGGAGCGGCTGGTGGAGCGGCTGGTGGAGCGGCTGGAGGAGCGGCTGGTGGAGCGGCTGGAGCAGCGCAATGTCAGAGATGTGTGGAGAGCCCTACAGACCATCTCAGGTCATGGACAGAGAGGGGCCAGAGAGACAGCAGACAGGTGTTCAGTGCTGGGCCGATGAGTTAAATCTGTTTTTCAACAGATTTGACTCCAACCCCGCTCCCACTCTTCCTCCTCCCCTTTCACACCTCTCCAGACCTCGGGGTACCAGCACCTTCCCCCGGTCGTCTTCTCCTCCACTTCATATTCACCCCCAGACTGCTCAGGGACTGTGCAAACCAGTTCTGTGAGGTGGTCATGTAAATGTTTAACCTGAGCCTCAGCATGGAGGAAGACCTCCTGTGTGGTCCCGGTTCCTAAAGCTGGGAGGAACCTTGACCTCACAACTGATGAAGACCATGGAGAGACCCATCCTCAGCCACCTTCACATCGTGGTGAGCACAGCGATGGACCCACTGCAATTTGCCTACCGGCCTTCATTTAGCACACGCTTTGATCCAAAGCGACTTACGAGTGAGGAAAACAATGGAAGTAATTTTTAACAACACAAGGTAACAAAAGCATAAGTGCTTCAAAACTAGTCAGTTCAGTTTAGTGGTGGGTTTAACCACCACAGTATTCAAAGCTAAGGATAGGAGAGAAAGTTTTTTTCAAGATGGCTACTGAATCTGCTGATTTTGTAGCAGCAGGTAGATCATTCCACCACATTGGGGTCTCACATGAAGACTGCCGGGGAGAGTCATGTTTTGTTGACTTCTCAAGTGCTTTTAACACCATCCAGCTGGCGCTGCTGTGAGGGAAGCTGGTGGGGCCAGGTGTGAATGGACCATCGACTACCTCAGCAACAGGCCACAGTACGTGAGGCTGCGCAACTGTGTGCCTGAGGTGGTGGTCTGCAGCACTGGGGCCCCTCAGGGAACAGTTCTCTCACCGTTCCTCTTCACGCTACACCTTGGCCTTCACTTACAACACCAGCAGCTGTCACCTCTAGAGGTTCTCTGATGACTCAGCCATTGTTGGCTGTGTGTTTGAGGGGAACGACCTGGAGTACAGGTCAGTCATCATGAACTTTACCAACTGGTGTGGGCTCAATCACCTGCAACTAAACACCAGCAAAATTAAGGAAATAGTGATCGACTTCAGAAGGACATCCCCCACACACTTGTCAACATCCAGGGCTCAGACATTGAGACAGTGGACAGTTTTAAGGACTTTTTGTGACCCTGTGGTAGCCTCCGCTATTCACAATGCTGTGGTCTGCTGGGGGGCAGGCAGCACAGACCGGGAAAGGAAGAGACTGAACAAGCTGGTCAATAGGGCCAGCTCGGTCCTGGGCTGCCTGCTAGACCCGATCGAGGAGGTGGGTGAGGATATTGGCCAAGCTGACATCCATCAGAGACAACAGCTCTCACCCCTTGCATCAGACTGTGAAGACTCTGAGCAGCTCCTTCAGCAGCAGACATAGACCCTATCAGTGCAGGATGCCGCCTTCCCTGTGCGCCCTCTGTATGCCGGCCCGCACGTGACTGTGCGCGCTCTGGTTCAGGCTCAACCAGGTGATTTTAATTGGGAAAATTGGAAGCGCACCTTTGAGAGGGGTACAACGGGAAGAGCGGTCGGCAGAGGCGCAAATTCATTCACTGTGAGGAACTGGGACTTTTTCTTTTTTTTTTCTTTTGATTATGACGGACTATTGGTAAGCTTACATTGACTTTTGTTTCACAGATTCTCATTTGAATCCTTTGTCTGTTCATTTGTTTGGTATTTAATGTGGTTAATGTTACAAGTGAAGTTTGAAAGCACTTAATACTGCATGGTTTAAACAAGAGAAACTGGTAACTAAGACTAAATGCTTAGGTTGGTATAGTGTTGCTTGTTGCTTGTAAAGTGTAAAGTAAAAGACCAAGCTGTGTTGCCTGTAAAATGCATTTGACATTTCCTGTGTTAGGAAAATACCTGATTATTTAAAATGTTTTCTTTTTCTTATTTATTTAAAGGTTTTTCACCTGTTACATCTGATCCTACTACTACTACATCAACTGATCAAAATAAATATTTTTCTGAGTGAAATCCCAAGTCTGGTCCTTTTCAAGTGTAGGGCACCTCACAGTTAAAAGACACTTGACAAGCAGTACCACAGGTCCACCCTATCTACTGCCGTGAGACTTTATAATTCACACATTTAACGTCCTCTGCTTGCTCCTGAGTTTGCTCATGCGCTCCTCTCGCTGCTCTGCTGCGCCCTCAATGTGAAATTTTGCTTGAGTGAGGAAAGATCTGCTCGCTTGTGGAGGAACTTTTGGCGGATTGGGGGCAGGACCCACCAGAGGCACTGGCCCTGCTGTGATCGGTCACTTTCCAGAAAGACCTCTTCACTCTCTTCAGGACAGAAGCAGCAGGTGGAGAACGAGTGGTAAGTTAGTGAATTAACCCAAAGTAGTTTTATGGGGGTTACCACTTGAGCATATGTACATGCTCCTACATATATCCATTTAAGGTGACCAACCATAGACTATAGCAGGTAACTGATAAGTGCTAGCATCAGTAGCCAAGTCCTTTCAGTTAGTGTGGTTATTATATAATATTTTTAGACTGATAGATGTCTTTGAACATTACTTTACAAGTAAATGCACACTAATCTGATTTTACTTTTTAAACATTGCCCTTCTGGAGAGATACAGGTGTTTGTTTTAAATGTTTTGTCTCTCTCAGTTCAGTTAGTTTGCTCCCAACCACCTTATTGACAATGGCCTCCACAGAACAACAATGTGAGTTATAGTACTTTACTGTAGTACTGTAGATTTTAGCATTTAATTGGTTGATTTACCAGAGAAATAAGAAATATTTCAAAACAAAAAAAAAAGAGACATGCTTATACATGCTTAAGAGACATCCTTATAATAAGTAAAAAAAAAGTTCAATTTTTTTCCCATCATTTACACTTTCAAAATAACAGAAAACAAAAAAATGGGGTCTGCAAAACTTTGGGCACCCTGCAGAGTTAGTCAAGTCCAGCTTTTTTCAGTTGAGACCGTTAGTCAAAGTAAAGTCCATCATTTCTAGATATATCTTTGAAATATTGATCCATGCTTTTATTACATTGGGACTGGACTACTGTAATGCACTTTATGCTGGGATCAGTCAGTCTTCACTCTCGTCTGCAGTTAGTGCAACATGCTGCAGCTGAACTGGTTCCCTTCTCTACATTGGCTCCCAGTGCGTATTTTATTTTAAATGATTTTAAGAGTTTAAATGGTCCGTAGTATCTGTCCGACCTGCTCGACCCTCATGTCCCGTCTTGCTCTCTCAGGTCGGCAGTTCAGTCCCTGCTCACTGTCCCTAAGACAAAAGAAAGCTAAGAGGTGCCCATGCCTTTTCAGTTGCCAGCCCAAAACTGTGAAACAAGCTTCCACTGCCACTCATCAAGGCAGGCCAGGCACTCATTTATTTCAGGTAGGCCGACTCACTTCCTGTTTTCTTCTTTTCTTTGGCTTTGGCACAGTTTGAGAAGTTTACTTTACTGTGACTGTTATATTATTCCATTTATTATTGTATTTTACTATCTCAACTCTGTCTTTATATATATAACATTCTGTTTGGTTTAGTTTTTTTATCTTGTTACTTTTAAATAGTTTTATATGCATGTTATTTTTCCTAATGTCAATGTGCAGCACTTTGGCCAACCTTGTTATTTTAAAGCAAAATTGATTGAGCTCCGACTGTCCACGGCTGTATGAGGTCCCTTATATTGCTACTGTGGTTTTTTAAAAAACACATAATTTAATGCTCTATGAAACAGTAAAACATAAACATCAGTCTGATGTTTATGTTGTATTTATTGTCAGGGCTGGACTGGGACAAAAAAAAGGCCCTGGCATTTTTGCTCAGACCGGCCCACCACAATCGGTCAGACACAACCAACTAGTACACCATCCTTGTGGTCCCTGTAGATATGCATATCTACTGTTCCATTCCAAAAACCCCTACAAAGCTGAGAACTAAGTGCCATGGACCAGTGTACCAGTGGAAGTGGACCAGTGTACTCACTCTCTCTTGACAGACTCCTGGTGATCAAAGGTTCCTCCTGTCTCTCTCCTCCACTGCTAACTCAACCTGGCTTGACTATACATAAGGACAGAGAGAGAGGATTACAATTATTTGGAAGAGTTATTAAAAGTACACTTAGTAAGGATCCATTTTGGTTATATAGTCCTGTATTCTTGAAGAGCAGGATTTCTAGATGGACAAAGTGCTCCATGTTATAAAAGCTAGTTAACCCTTTAGAACCCAATATAATGTGGATGTAGAATACTGCTAATTCTAAAAGAAATGTTTTTTTTCCACTGAACCAGACTGCAGAAAATCTAGTTTACAATTGCAAGTATAGGCTACTTTGTTTTAAAAGCACAAACCCTCTTTAATATGACACCAAACAAGATTTACCTCTCATTGTTGAGATACTCCCCTTAAAAAAAAAAAGAAAACCAACCTATACTACCAAATTACTCACACAAAACGTTCTAAAAATATATGATATTCATATTATTCACTCACCGTAAATATTGCATATTAATGATGTTGGAAATTCATTAGAAACATGAGCAAATATCTACTTCGTTGAATATACAGCTAAACAAAAATATACAGCTTTCAAAATGCAAGCGGGTTTTAATCCCCAAATAGCATGCGTTACTCGCCATGGGCGCTTTGACGCAGCCATTCTGAGTAATAATTAAAATAATCAAATGGCATCATTTAAGTTTTTCTAGAGAAGGGCCGTCACGGCCATTATGGGTATTAAAGGGTTAACATTAGAATAGTCAGCCAAAGTTGCAATTGAATAAGTTAACTCTGCTAACCTAGCTTATGCTGTGTTCTTTGACTTTAGCTGACTGAGTGGCTAGTGCAGTGGGTGACAATCTGACAGACTATATAATGGTAACAACGATTAAGTTGTCTTATTATAATATTCATTAATTTAGGTAAATCATCATCTTTTCCCGTGGCCCAACCAGGCCCACACACACACACACTTTCCTCCTGCATCCGCCCTGATTAACACTCCCTCCCTGTTAATCATGTAGCTAACATGCTTACAGTTTCAATTACACTCTCCATGTTTCTGCAAAATGTCGTCAGGTACTGTAGGCTTGGATACTGAAGCTACAGCACTAAACATGTCTGTTATTTTTGCACATGTTGAGGCATCAACCTCTAGCATTTTTATTTTTTTGGCCCGCAACTTCTCCGCAACCACTTGCACTTTGGTTTCTCCATCCTAAATCCACAGATTTCTGGCTCTGAGCCACTAACTGCATCTGACACAAGAAACAGAGGAGGAGGGGTGGAGCCTGTTAAGAGATGATTGAGCCAGCCCAGTGTCAGTATGAAAAATTAACCAATGGGCCGCTGTCCCTGCTTTATGGGCCGGTCATTGGCCAATTAAAGAAAAAAAAAAAATCATATTATATGGACCGACGTCGGCCCACCGGCATTTGCCCGGTATGCCAGATTACCAGTCCAGCCCTGTTTATTGTTAGCATACAGTAGACAGTGTCAGAAAGCTTAATCAGAAATCACCAGATTACAATCTGAGGTCAGATGTGTATCCTGGAATAAACAGTCTGCTCGATTTGACAAGTAAAGTATTTTGATTGTTACAACCCTTCACCATATTCAAGTTGATCTTACAAGGTTAATGTCAGGTTAAAGAGAAACAAAGAGAATAAACTGTTGGTATTCTGCTGGAGCTCTATTCTGCAGGACGTATCTTCATGCTGATGGACTTCAGGGAGTAGTCATGACCTTTCCATGTGTACCAGTCTGTACCAACAGCATAGATTGTGTTATCAGCTCCCCAGCGATAAACACCGTTGGGGTTGGCGTGGTGACAGGAATTATACCAGAAAGCTCCAAGAAACTGTTTGGCACAGTTGCCAGAATAATTATCCTGGTCTTTGTCAAAAGTGCTGAACTTCATGCCACTGTGCCCTGTTAGACTATCTCCTGCAGAAAAATAGAAACCAGAGTGTTATTATCTACTCCATAATACATGGACATAAAGTTAGTAAACTCACCTGCTGCTCCGTCATTGAATCCAGACACTTCCAGTTTGTATTCCTCACATTCACCACCAACAGAGAAGGAGGAGTAACGTGCAGACGTTTTATTTCCTTCAAAATCCTCCATTTCCACCAGCAGCTCCTGTGGACGTTAGCTGTGAGCCAATGGATAAAGTTTAAGCCTGCAAACAATATGTTAGTTTCATTAACAAGTTTTCATGAACATCTTTTAAGTGAGCAAATGCTTAAGAGCGCAGGAATTGAAAAGTGGTCAGTTTCACTAGTTTTACTGTCAAGGCTTTACAATAGCATTTCCCACTGACTTTCCACTTGTTGGTATGACACCATATTCCATTCCTCTAGTCAGTTAACAGATGACCACTGATCAGCCAGCCATTGGTCAAGATTGTCCAGTCAGTAGTAGCCTGAGACCAGCTGGAAGGTGGCTGTCAAATTGGTCAACCATCAGTCGACCATTGGTCGTCCTGTAGTTGACCATACTGTCAGACTGTAATAAAGGATATCCTCTCTGCTGTGCAATAGTAATTATTTAATTATTCCATTTACACATCACACTTTCACTGCATTTTCATAAACCTTAAAAAATCCATATGTAACAAATGTTGGTGGTTGACCAGTGGCCCACTCCATATTAGACTAAACCATTTTAAACATTACCTAGTTTTTCTTACCAAGCCAGTACTCTCCTCAGTGTTACCAAACCCAGCCACATACTGATTCCAGGGTTTGTAGAAGTTCACTGTACCATCCATCCTCCTCTGGATCACCTGAGGTCAGTCAGGGGTCAGGGTTTAAATTGGTTCATTACATTTCTGGTTATTGTTTCTGTTAAAATACTCACTGTCCAGCGTCCTCTGTCTGTTTTCATGTCACAGTAGGCCTAAAGAAATTCAGTTATAGGAAAATGGAAAGGAAAATTTTTCATTCTTTTTGTTTTGAGGGTGTTATAAGAATTCTATATCCTTATGTTATCCAGAGAAACACATAGACAGAGTATATTTTAGAAAGCAAATGGACAGGTTTAATTCTTGCAAGAAGAAGCAAGAAGAAGTACAAACATGTATCAAGGCTACAGAGTGAGGTTTTTTAAAGTAAACAATACATGTTTTATACACAGCAGTACACAGTGTTGAGGAGGAGGCCCTTTGCAGCCCTCTAACCCAGAGGCCAGATGGTGGTGGCTGTGTCTAGGTCTATGTTTGTAATAGCATGAAGGACAGGACATGAGCAGAAGGAAAAGTAATATATAAAATGAAAACAGACAATTCCCATAACAGAGGGGTTGTTTTGTTTTGGAGATGGGAGTGCGGTGGTGGTAGAGGAGATTTCCATTGAGATGTAATCTGTGAGTAAATTATTCCAATAGGTAATGTGTATGCTCTTGTGGTTTTCCAGTTCATGAGGATATTTTTCTTGGCAATAGTTGGGGACACAAGAATTTGGTTAATATGAGGAAAGTTTAAGCTGAGCAGTGATGTGTCTCCTGGCAGGAAAAGAGAGGGGGACATTCTTTCGTACACATTTAAAAAACAAGCAAGGGCCTAAGTTTGCATCTGAGGTGAGACCCACATTAAGTACATTCTTCTGCAACAGTTCTCTACTTTCTGTTTTTGCTGAGTTAGAATTTACCTGGACATTAAATCGTTCAGTAAATGGGTAGATGGTGTACACTCCACTGGGACTGGAAGGGTCCTGTTGAAGGATGTCACTGCAGTCCACAGGTTTGTGCAGAGCTTTGCAGCAGGTCAACAGTGGAGCCAGAAACATCAAGAGAGCCACAGGCTAAAACAGACAGAATAATCAAAATTTACTCAGTGTTACTAAAAAACAACATAAAACATGGATTAAAAAAATGTCTATATACTTACCATCATTGTCTGATTTAGAAGGAAATGCCAAAATGGAGTTTAAGGAAATTTTTGAAAACACAATACACTACTGATACAGAAGCAGTACTCGCTGCCACTTGCTGGTGTACACCGTCAGCTTCTGCTTCTGTGTACAACTGCTCCCTGCCCCCACCCTCCTCGCTCCCAGTTTCCAGTTAGTACTTTCTGATTGGTTCACGGTGCAAAGTGAGAGGGAGGAAGAAGCATGTAGAGGCAGCGGAGCCCTTTCTCATGTTTTGTGTGTAAAACGGGTAGCGTAAAATAAAGCGCAAACACGTAACACTCTTTGAGTGTTTTTATAAGCCTCACGCTACATCTGAGAAAACCGCTGAAACATCCACATTAATCAGCAAAAATGAGCCCAACGTCTGTGTATCTCCCTCAATAATGTCTCCTTGTAAGTGCTGACAAACTTAAAGGTTCAAAGTCGGCACTCACAAGTTGTCACCACAAAATTAAGCTAAACCTACAAGACGGTCTGAAAAGACATAAGCATACCCAGGGCTTGACATTAACAACATTAAATCGTTTAAACCTAATCAACAAATAAAGTTTAACCTCCCCTTGTCACCACACGAGAAAGGGACCCAAATGCAGACGCAGCCAACACAGTTCAAAAGTTTATTGAAAGCAGGTAAGAAAATAACCAAAGCAGCTGGACCGAGACAGAGCCCGTTCTTTGAGGAATACCAAGAGCCAGAGCAGGAGCAGACTGGAGCAGACAGAGGCAGGAACAGGGGGCTGGCAGGCACAGGAACTGGAATGGTGGACAGGAAACAGCAAGTAGGAATACAATAATCCATAAAAAGCCAATTGCACACACGCACCACAGCCTGAGCCTTCATTCACCACAGAGGTAGACTGCCAATCTGGTAGGGTCTGGGAGGAAGGACTGGGCTTAAGTACACAGGATACTGATGATGAGATTGATGACAGGTGTGCCAGCCAGCCTTGAGCAGAAGGAGGAGAAGCCGGAGAAGCTGAAAACCTGGAGTAGACCATTATACCCTTTCCCATTTGCCACTGTCAATTTTTTTATAATATTTTCAGTGGTCATACTATTCTCCCTGCAGGACTCCCCTGCAAAAGAGATTTGTAATCTCTTGTAATCCCAGGGCGCAGTGGGTCAATGGTAGAGCGGTCGTCCTTCAACCGGAAGGTAGGTGGTTTGATTCCAGCTCTCCCCACAGTTTATACTGTCGTTGTGTCCTTGGGCAAGACACTTTGCCTCCAGTGGTGTTCCAGCTGTAACACTGGTGAATGGAACCTTATTGTAAGTTGCTTTGAATAAAAGCGTCTGCTAAATGAATAAAAATGTAAATGTATGGAAAAGTAATCTCAGTGGGACTTTCCTGGATAAATAAAGGATAAATAAAAACAAATTAATTCCTAATTAAAGTCTTGAACAGATAATTGCTTAATAAACACAACAGCAGCCAATAAGCAAAAATAGTCAAGCCCTGAACATTGCTAAGAATGTTAGCCAAGTGAGAGTAACATGTGTTTGTAGTTTTCCTTACTAATGATTTGTGAGATCTGCTTTGTTACACTCTTCCAATTATCTTTGTGTTTTGCAGAACATAAAAATGTTTAAATGGTTTGAGAAATGAGCAACAGAATTGTTATTTTGGGGTGAGCTATTCCTTCATATATTTTTGTATTTTGTAATTGTAGTTTGGTTAATGGTTTTTAAACATTAATTAAAAAATGTAGAAAAATTGTTTTTTTATTTTTTTATGCTAAATCAGAACAAACTTCTTTTTGCTTATGTCCACAAATAATGTGTTCTTCACGCTTATCAACTGATAATTTCTAAAACTGCAAGAACAGATGTACAATTAACCTATTGAAAGTAGAGTTAATGTTATTTGTAGATGTATTATGCTTTCGAGATGATAAAGAGACGCATGCAGGAAATAGCTTTGTGAAACTGAATACAGATAATACTTTTACTACAGTACAGGCTTCGAGTATATCACAGCCGTGTTTGATGCAGCTGGCTGAGATCAAAGCATTGACTGAGGGGGGAGAAATGGCTAAAGGTTTAAGAGTAAATATCTCACAATATGGTCTATATTAGGCTCCAGTTTTAATGGTAGAAGATGACAAGGCATTAACCATTGTTGACATTGTCCCTCGTCCAGGGAATAGAAGGCCTGTATGAAATCAGAATAAACACAGAGAGGTCACTAAAGTCACTCAGGAAGGGGTCATAAACTTAGGAAGTGAGAGGCTATAAAGCAGACTCATGGATCAGTACTGCTTTAGACAACATTTAACAAAAATCTAAAACGTTATATTCCAAAAGATTAAAGGTGCTGAGGAGAATTCTACAGAAATAGCACCTTCCCTTCTGCAGATCAAGTCTTGTGATGGAGTCTTCATCAAGTGTTCAAACATCAGGTTCACTGGGAGAACAGTAAAAGTCTCATAACAAGGTCTGAGGTCACCTGTACACACCAAATCAGGTAAAAACTAGACACTAGGACACAAACTAGAAACAACGAGACACTCTTAAAACCTGAAGGAAAATGAGGAAGAACTATGAGTGGAACAAAGGTTCAGTTGGGACAGGATAATCAAACAGACTGTTAATACTGAGGATTCCTCTATGAATCTTGAAACAGAATCAAAGAGGGCAATAAATAAGTAGGCTATATAATGGTAGGCTTTATAATAGGATGTATTTGAAGTCAGATTGAGGAGAGGGATACTGTAATTACATTTCCTCTGTTCATATCATGATTTATTTGTGATGTC
Source organism: Perccottus glenii (assembly GCA_024416835.2). NCBI lineage: Eukaryota > Metazoa > Chordata > Actinopteri > Gobiiformes > Odontobutidae > Perccottus > Perccottus glenii. The sequence goes on along the minus strand of CM044556.2, from coordinate 8,277,487 downwards.
ACCTTCAGAACTCTACCTTTATTTAACAAACCAGGTTTTGGAATAGGCTTCTATATGGGTTTCATTTTAAATAAAGTAAACTCTACAATAGTAATAAAACAGCATCTTATTATCAAAGCTCACCTGATATAGATCATATTGGTGAATAAAGGCTCTTGTCTGGATCGCCATGGTAACGCTCAGAGGGAGATAATTTGTTTTGTATCGCTGTTAACAGGCTGCTTTCTGAACATCTTCAAACGAGTTGAATATGTTCTCTACCATTGTTTTATCTGACTCATGGCTACTCAGCATGTCTTTGTTAGCAGCGCTCGCTGCTGTCGTCTCAGAGCTCTAGTTGTTGTGTCAGTAGTTCACCTTTTGTTGGTTAGTTGCAGGCCCTGGAGGCCATGGCGCCCTGACCCTTTGACTGTATTATCTAATGGGCGAGCCACCTCTGACTTTAGTAATAATGTTGACGATATTAGAACTGATAATTAATGTAGGAGATAAGGAAGACAATACTGGTTTTGAACAAAAGGAGATGCGCTAGTGCAAACAGTGCATAAATAAAAATTGGACAGACACAGGCAGACATATTTACAAGTGACGAAGCACACATAAGGATTGTATTCAGGATTAGAGGATTTTATGACATGATTGATTTCAAATTATACAGGTGCTGGTCATATAATTAGAATATCATCAAGAAGTTGATTTATTTCACTAATTCCATTTAAAAAGTGAAACTTGTATATTATATTAATTTATTACACACAGACTATTTCAAATCTTTATTTCTTTTCATTTTTATGATTATAACTAGCAACTAAGGAAAATCCCAAATTCAGTATCTCAGAAAATTAGAATATTGTGAAAAGGTTCAATATTGTGAACCCTGGTGCCACACTCTAATCAGCTAGTTAACTTAAAACAACTTGACAGTTGTCCAAAAGACAACCATTGACACCTTACACAAGGAGGGCCAAAGACACAAAAGGTTATTGCAAAATAGGCTGGCTGTTCACAGAGGTCTGTGTCCAAGCACATTAATAGAGAGGCAAAGGGAAGGAAAAGATGTGGTAGAAAAAAGCGTACAAGCAATAGGGATAACCGGACACTTGAAAGGATTGTGAAACAAAACCCATTCAAAAATGTGAGGGAGATTCAGAAAGAGTGGACTACGGAGCCCCTAAAGGGACATTGGCAAAAAAAAAAAAAAAGGTAAGCTTTCTGGTGCACATGCAAAGTTGGTGCGCTAAAGTTACATTGGCCCAAAAATATATAAATGGTAACTTTCTGGTGCGCACGTAAAAGTTTTCTGGTCGCACACAATACATGGGATCAGTTTTTGCCGCCAGAAGGCAACAATGACCACAGACGACGAGAATGAGCTGTTCCTTTTTCTAAAAACTCAACGAAATATTGAGGACAGCGTTATCAGCAGACTTAAAGATGAGTTAAGTGTTAACTAAGTTCAAATTGTATTCCTCATTATCCCATTTACATGGAGCAGATAAAAGGTTCAGAGTTCATTTCAAGTGTGCTATTTGCATTTGGAAACTGTTGCTGTCAACTCTCAATATGAGATCCAAAGAGCTGTCACTATCAGTGACGCAAGCCATCATTAGGCTGAAAAAACAAAACAAACTCATCAGAGAGAATAGCAACAACTTTAGGTGTGGCCAAATCAACAGCATCACCAAAAGATCCGGAAGACCACAGAAAACAACTGTGGTGGATGACCAAAGAATTATTTCCCTGGTGAAGAAAACACCCTTCTTATCACCTCATCAGTGAAGCATGTGATGGTAGTGTCATGGCGTGGGCATGTATGGCTGCCAATGGAACTGGTTCTCTTGTATTTATTGATGATGTGACTGCTGACAAAAGCAGCAGGATAAATTCTGAAGTGTTTCGGACAATATTATCTGCAGTGTTGGAAGTAACGGCGTTAGAGTATAACGGCGTTACTAATGGCGTTAATATTTCAGTAATGGAGTAATCTAATTAATTACTTTTCCCATCGTTGTAACGCCGTTATTGTTACTGAGAATGTAAAGTGTCGCGTTACTACAATTTGGTTGAATAAAGCGCGAGGTGTCATGCTACATTGGCTACACATCAGCTGCTGCTGGAGAGCAGGGGTGTGTGGCGGTGCCCTGCTCACGCGGTCTCACTGCAAGCGCTGACTTCCGCTAAACACAAGACAGCGTCAGCGACAATGGCGAGGAGCGTTCTCGAACTGGAAGTACCGGCACTACCTCTCGTTAATTGAAATTAAAGGCAAGAATGTTTCTGTACCATGCTATGTCCAGGAAAAAATACTTTATCCACGTCTGCCTCAAGTAACTCAAATCTTATGAAGCACCTCACATCAACACAACACTTGTTGCTGCTGCTAACCCCAAAGACAGCTAGCGTGAGTTCCAGTGAAGGAGACAGAGCCACTGTTAAAACAAGCAACGCTCGATTTTACGTGTCAGCAACAACCACTGGTTTAGTTGTTAGATGAGGAGTATTTTAGAATAGATTAATGTATTATTCATTTTCTTTGAGAATGAACAACATGTTAATCTACAGAGAGAGTTGGATTGTGTTCTGTTTATTGTAATAATAATAATAATTTACAGGTACAGAGATTTGCACTACTTAATGGCCAGATCTTCCTTTGTTTCTTTTTACACATTTGTGTAACTTAATTTTGCCCTTGAATTTTATTTTCAATATTTATTTTTTATATGTTTTAATTTCTATGTATATCATATGGCAGACTGCAATCTATTGAGTTCAAATAAATACCAAATGTTCTAAAATACTATATATAATGTTTTTATTCTCCAATCAGTTAATTTAAACATCTTTGATATTTAAGCTGTTATAGAACGTAAAAGCCTTATAAAACATAAAAAATAACTTCAGTTACTTTGCTGAGTAATTGAGTTACTTTTACAACGTGGTAACTGAGTTACTAACTCAATTACTTTTGGGAGAAGTAATTTGTAACTGTAACTAATTACTTTTTTGAAGTAAGATGACCAACACTGATTATCTGCTAATATTCAGCCAAATGCTTCAGAACTCATTGGACAGTGCTTCACAGTGCAGATGGACAATGACCCGAAGCATACTGCGAAAGAGACCAAAGAGTTTTTTAAGAGAAAGAAGTTCACCTGATTTAGATGTAAATACCCTCAAATTAAAGCTAATTAAAGTCTGCAGTTAAAGCACATCTTTGTTTTGTTTGTTTCATTTCAAATCCATTGTGGTGGTGTATAGAGCCCAAAAGATTAGAATTGTGTCGATGTCCCAATATTTATGGACCTGACTGTAAATTCACGGTTAATCCTGGGTTTTCTTTGAATTGAAATCTTGGCACACCTGAAAAAGCCAACGGGTGCGTTGGAGAAGAATCAAACATAGCTCACTTTTTTTTATCTATATTAGTATGTTTCCATCCAACTGACCTTTAGCGGGTTTGCCTTCCACCCTTTTATGAGCGCAGGTGCTGCCTCTCGGAACACTCAAACACACCAATACAATATAACAGGGCATCACACAACAATTCATCTTCATGTTCCAAATCAGTTTAAATAAAATCAGTATTTTATTATTTTAATAAATCAATCTTGGCTACTACCTATATTAAAGGAAATATGCTGCCTTACACTTACATGACATTCAATAGTATTTCCTCATTTAGGCCTTTTGGAGACAGGGTCTGTAAAGTGAAAGTCTCGTGGTCCCCTAAATCTTTTTTGGCGCACACTAGTTGCCAAAAGGAGGGTTTCTTTTTTATATCAAGTTGTTATAAGGGTCCCATCTGTTATTTCCACCCACATGTTCAGAAAATGGATTGCTTTCAGCCACCGTGCACCCCATTTTGTTTTTGTTTTTGTTTATTTGTCTGTTCATACGCTGTATGATGATGACGGATGTATTACAGTATTTCACAATTGCTAAAACACATTTCTTGAAACCTTCACCCATATTCTAAAAACTTTAAACACAAAACCCAGTCTTTAAACTACATTCACAAAACCCCTGACTCTTCTGGCAAAATCAAACACTTGTCTCAAAACCATTTAATCTGTGCTCAAAATCAAACAATGCTTTCAAAACATAAACGCAGCTAGTCAATATAGAAACACTCATCAGCATTCATTAGACACTACATCAAAAAATTGAGAACACAGCGTCCAGTGTAGTTACAGAGAAAAAATGTTCATTGCATATAGAAAGTAATTTTGCCATAAATAAAGTAAATAATTCTGTAAGTACTGCAAGTAATACAGTATTGTCTGTATTTTCAGCATAAAAATAAAGTAAGCCCAAAGAACGACAACTCGAAATGAAAAGCGTATGATACAAAATATTACAAAATATTGTGTAAATGCAAAATCAAAGTCAGTATACAGTAAACTTTCAGTCGCACAAATTAGAAAAACAATACATTTACCTGTTCTCTTCTCTGAAAGTCCTGATTATGGTGGCCACAGAGAATCTGGACAAATTGGGTTGTACTCTTTGTCCTGCTTCCATGAACAAGAACATGGTCTATCACAGTCGCCCGAATTTGATCTGAAATTACTATTCTTGGTCTTGCTCTTTGTTGCCTTTGTACTCTTCCTCCTCATCCATCACCTCTTACACAAACTCTTCCTCCTCTTCCACCTTTTCCTCTTCTGCCTCTCACATTGTTTCCATCCATTGTGGTATCAGCATTGAACGTACCTGGGCCACCTGTGTACTCTGAACTGGCTTATTTTCTAAACAACTGATTTGATCAAATCATTAGAAACAAGTGTGAACAATTTTGAGTTGTTGTGTGTAAACAATGACAGCTGTGTTGTAGTCGTGTTTAACTTTTGCCACATGTATGTACCATTTTGCAACACAGTGCAAAATGTGTTTTAGTGAGTACGAATGTGTTTAGAGTTTTGCAAGAAGAGTGGATGAGAGTGTCTTAACAACCTGAACTTGTTTAAGATTTTGCCTACAAAGTGACTGATTTGACAAATGGGTTTAGGTCACGGAGCATTGGGTTCAGAGAATGTGTTTTAGCAATTGTGAAATACTGTATTAGACCTTATCATAATATATCATTATGTGCTCTTGCCTCACAGCAAGAAGGTTGTGAGTTCAAAACCCGGCCGACTCGAACATCCTTGGCCGACTCGGTGTTTCTGTGAGGAGTCTGCATGTCCTCCACGTGTTACTTTGGGTTCTCTCCGGGTTTCCTCCCACCGTTCAAGGACATCCATGTATAGGTCCATTGGCAACTCTAGTGTCCCTGGTGAATGAATGTGAGAGTGAATGGTTGTCTGTCAATGTCTATGTGAGTATGTGAGCGCCTGGTAGCCAGGCCTTCCCCCCACGGGATCTGCACAGGCTTAGCTTGAAAGAGCGACGTGGGGTCAACCTCCCGTGGACTCACCACTTGCAGGAGGAACCGTAAGGGTCTGTTGCAAAGTGGATTGGGAAGCAGTCAAAGGCAGGGGCCCAGACGACCCAATCTTTGGACACAAAAACTGGCTTTAGGGGTGTGGGACGTCACCTCGCTGGTGGGGAAGGAGGTTGGGAGATACCAACTAGAGATAGTCGGGCTCACCTCCACGCACATTCACGCTTGAGCTCTGGAACCATACTCCTCGAGAGAGGTTGGACTCTCCACCACACTGGGGTTTTTTTCCTTCAGGTTGGTGGAGAGCTCCTGCCTCAGTGAAGGAGTTTAAGTATCTTGGGGTCTTGTTCACAAGTGAGGAAAGGAGGGAGCGTGAGATTGACAGACGGATTGGTGCAGCTTCTGCAGTGATGTGGTCGATGTACCGATTTGTTGTGGTGAAGAAGGAGCAGAGCTGCAAAGCTCTCGATTTACCGGTCAATCTACATTCCTACTCTCACCTATGGTAACCAGTCCCTCTACTTTACAACTAGCTCCACCTTTTCAAAAGTGGACCACAAAGCCGGACTTGCTTGGGACCCCCCTGCTTGAAGCATCCCCAAAGTGGAATGGTACACTTTTTTGGGGATGCTTTTTAACCTCACAGGGAGTGGAATCATGTGACTAGACTAGTGTTTTTGAGACTCAAGTGCTCAGGTGTTACTACTGTATGTCATACAGACGTGGACAAAATTGTTGGTACCCTTCGGTCAATGAAAGAAAAACTCACAATGGTCACAGAAAAAACTTTATTCTGACAAAAGTAATTATAAATAAAAATTCTATGAATGTTAACCAATGAAAGTCAGACATTGCTTTTCAACCATGCTTCAACGGAATTATTTTAAAAAATAAACTCAACTAAAATTGATGGTACCCCTAGAAAAGACTGTAAATAATGTGACCAAATGGACAATGTTAATTCAAGGCGTGTGCACTAATTAGCATCACAGGTGTGTACAATCTTGTAATCAGTCAGTGGGCCTATTTATAGGGCTTCAGGTAGTCACTGTGTTGTCTGGTGACATGGTGTGTACCACACTCAACATGGACCAGAGGAAGGGAAGGAAAGAGTTGTCGCAGGAGAATAGAAAGAAAATTGTAGACAAGCATGGTAAAGGTAAAGGCTATAAGACCATCTCCAAGCAGCTAGATGTTCCTGTGACTACAGTTGCACATATTATTCCGAAATTTAAGATCCATGGGACTGTAGCCAACCTCCCTGGACGTGGCCGCAGGAGGAAAATTGATGACAAATCAAAGAGACGGATAATCTGAATGGTAACAAAAGAGCCCAGAAAGACTTCTAAAGAGATCCAAGGTGAACTCCATGCTCAAGGAACATCAGTGTCAGATCGCACCATCCGTCGTTGTTTGAGCCAAAGTGGATTACATGGGAAACTACCAAGGAGGACACCATTGTTGAAAACAAATCATAAAAAAGCTAGACTGGAATATGCCAAACTACATGTTGACAAGCCACAAAGCTTCTGGGATAATGTCCTATGGACAGATGAGACAAAAATGGAACTTTTTGCCAAGGCACATCAGCTCTATGTTCACAGACAGAAAAATGAAGCATATCAAGAAAAGAACACTGTCCCTACTGTCAAACATGGAGGAGGCTCTGTTATGTTCTGGGGCTGCTTTGCTGCATCTGGCACAGGGTGTCTTGAATCTGTGCAGGGTACAATGAAATCTGAAGACTATCAAGGGATTCTAGAGAGAAATGTGCTGGCAGACAGCTTGGTCTCAGTCGCAAGGTCATGGATCTTGCAACAGGACAATGACCCAAAACACACAGCTAAAAACACCCAAGAATGGTTAAGAGGAAAACATTGGACTTTTCTAAAGTGGCCTTCTATGAGCCCTGACCTCAATCCTATTGAGCATCTTTGGAAGGATTCAAACAGAATTTAAAACCCAGTCGATGAATCCAATTTTATTCTACAAATAACTTGAATGGTAAATAGTGTGTATTTATATTTTGCTTTTTTGGGCCACCAAACTCACCTCCACAGTCACACTTTCTGTGATTAAATAAATGAGAAACCTTTCTAAAATACAAAACTTAAAGTGCATCACTAATACATTCACTTTGTAAAGGAATTCTGATTGTTCACTTCACTCCAGGTTCAGATTGGTAGTGATGATTCAGTAGCTTAACTTCAATGTAGTTTAATAACAGATCACATATAAAGCCCCAAAAATCATCTGTACACTAAGTTTTATATCACTCAGCTACACTCCCAGCCCCTCCCTTCTCTGCTCTCTCTCACGAGCTGTCTCTCAGGAGATGTGCTACCACCCCTCCCCTCTTCATTAGTGCTTCTGTTCTGTCTGTTACTATCTCCCAGTGTTTATGTATCTGTGATATTTTTAGAAATCTTTTTTAGAAAAGTTTATCCTACTGGTATACACAACTTATCAAAGCAACTGCTATTTCTCGTGGCTTGTGGCATTTTTTAAAAGCCATCCTGAAAAGTGGTAATTATAGTAAGAAATGAATTGCACCTTTTTTTTTCCCCCTGTCAAATATTATTTTTAGTTTTATATGGCATTCTTCTATAAATAGTTTCTCGTGCAAATTAAAATGCAAATTCATCTTTTTTTAATTTCAATTTATAAATTAACCACACTGGCCCTCATTTATCCAAGGTGCGGACGGCAGAAAACAGGATGTAAAGCCATTTTTCCGTCTGAACGTAGGCGTTTTTTTTTTATTAATAACATTTACTGTCTGTCTCTGAATGTGAGCCCTGCGACTAACTGGCCACTGTCCAGGGTGTACCCCACCTCAGGCCCAAAGCTGCTGGGATAGGCTCCAGTCACCCGCGACCCCTAACGGGACTAAGCGGTTGAAAATGAATGAATGAATAATATTTAATAAAGGTTAAAATCCCAGTCTTCATAAATTCTGCATTTTTTCTGTCCCGGACCCTAAGCGTTAGTCATGTCTTAAATATGCATCTCGTTTATGTCCAACAGCGCAGCGAAAACTACTGTATACACACATACAGTAAGTTCAACGGTAGCAATGTTAAGCTACTGTTTGCAGCTACCCTACATTTACTGTAATCCTTTCAAAATAAATGCCGTGTCATTTGACTACAGTTGAAGCAACTTTATTTTGCTGGAGGCAGAAAAGGACACAGCATTAGAGCGGCACACCTTTATATGATTTCACAAAAGGCAGCTTCCTCTCAACAGCAGCTGATACACAGCAGGTTAAACAATCAATTAGATTAAGTCAGTGACCAGCAGTGTTGGGAGTAACGCGTTACAAAAGTAATGCATTACAGTAATTTATTACTTTTTCCTGTAACGCAGTAGTGTAAGGCATTACTAATTAATTTTCAGTAATATTTTACTCGGTACATTTTCAGCAAAGCTTGCGTTACAAAATAAAAAAAACCTTTGCGAGACCGCGAGATTTCATTAATCTCCCTCTTGTTGGTGTAACTTTGTTATTGCGTGACATAGTCCAGTGAAGGCGGGTTTTACAGGAGTGGCACGAGGCATGATTTCTGCCCCTGCTGTGCTTGCGAGTCGCGCTTGCCAGTGGAAAAGCGGCTAATGTAGATGGCAGAAGACTGTACATTCACGAGGTGGACGTATGCTCATTACTTCGAATTTGTCAGAGATAAGGACAAAAAGAACGTAATAGTCAAATGCAACCTTTGTGTAAAACCGAAAGAACTGTCGACGTTGCAATGGCATTAGAGTTTACTTATGTTGTGTCTAATATTAATTGACCCAAGCTGATTTTGTCTGTCATCCTTTCTTGTCTTGAGCCTTCACTTTGCCAATTATATGCTATATTGTTAGTAGCCTGGATAGCCCACAGTCATTATGGAACATCAAATTGCCTTCTACTGGATGTAAAATGCTCTGTATTACATTTTGTCATTTTAGAATTTTAAGTTCTACCTTGTAGTTATTTTCGTGAAAGTAACTCAAAAGTAATACAGGAGTAATTTAATGTATAACAATTCTGAGACAGTAATATTGTAAGGTAAAGTATTACATTTAAATAACAGTAACAGGTAATCTATAATGTATTACAGTAACTTGCACAACACTGGTGACCAGACTGTAGGCCTACTTTAGAGTTGGTGATAAAAGGCATAAATATTTACATTTACATTTTACATTTAGTCATTTAGCAGACGCTTTTATCCAAAGCGACTTACAAGTGAGGATAACAATGGAAGCAATTTTAACAACACAAGGTACAAAAAGCATAAGTGCACAAAAAACTAGTCAGTTTAAACCCAGCGCAGTATACGCAGTATATATATAAATAATAAATCAGAATTCATTTGAGTAGGCCTCTGTAATGTGAGCTTTGGTGTTGGACTCTGCTCCTTCTATTTGAACAGACACATTATACATTCCAATGCCATGGCAACAGCAGAACACATGACTGCTGTCCTGTATACATTTAAAAGGGACCAATCAGATCTTGAGAATCAAACGTCCCGAATAAAAAAAGGAAAATGAGAAAAATCTTATGGGTCAGATCAAGGAGAAGGAGAAACTGATCTCTGAGCTGACCCACCTAAAACCTGAGAATGAAAACTCAAGCGTGAACTCACCAAATCGCAAATCAATGTGTCCACATATGAACAGAAAATGATAAATCTTGAAGAGAACAAGAAAATGTTATGTTTAGAAAAAGATCATTTGCAACACAAATACGACGAACAAAAGGGACAAACTAAATATGCAAATGATCAAATCAAAAAACTCATGAAGAACATTTTAGAATTAAATGATGGCCTGAGTCAATCCACGAAGAACATTGAAAAGTACAACCAGAAGTGTAGACGCCTAGATTGTAGACAAATAGATCAAAAAGACATTGAATTAGACAAATAAAGAAACCGAAACAAAGAGCCGTTCAAAAGAACGGCTCTTTGAAAGGAACAGATCGCGAAGATCCGGATCCCCTCAAAGAGCCATAAATCCCATCACTACAGAAAAGGACACAGCATTAGAGCGGCACACCTTTATATGATTTCACAAAAGGCAGCTTCCTCTCAACAGCAGCTGATACACAGTAGATTAATGCTCCACACTCAGGAAAACTCTCTCAAGTTCAAAAATTAAAATCAAACTCTAAAAGAAAACTTTGACCAGCTCAACACCGTTGTTCATGATAAAGAATCAGAGCTAGATAAGGTTGTGTCCAAAAATGGGTCTCAGGAAAAGAAGCTCTTGAAATACAAGATGCAATATCAAGAGATTATAAAAAGCAGACAAGTGGACAATGACCTGGCAGAAAAAGAAATAATTGTTCAAAAGAACTGCAACACCAAACTGAAAATGGAGATTGATCAACTTACAAAAAACTGTTGAAATACAAAAAAATGAAATCTTTAGTTTACGCAAGAAAAATTCCCCATTTGTTTAGATTTGTTTATTTCTTTAGGACAGTGTACAGTCTACATTAAGCCGGAGCAGAGATGCTTGTACCAGATTATAGCTTAACAGCTAATTTCCATCTGTAGTCCTATATTGTACATGTTTTTAGTGGTAGGGGAAACCGGAGTACCCGGAGGAAACCTACGCAGACACAGGGAGAACATGCAAACTCCACACAGAAAGGTCCTGCCCTGGATGGGAATTGGAAGACATGTTGTTTAACTCCGAAACTAAAAACTTCGAACTCCAAAATCAAGTCCAGTCTCTTTTCTCTGAGTTGGAAGAGAACAAGATACAGTATAATTTAATGCTCAAAAAGTTGAATAATAAACATAATAAACATAAATAAAAATAACAAACAAAGTTCTGCACAAACAGTTATATTTTATTATACACACACACAATATGCACACCTGAAAGCTCATGCTGGGGAGAAGTAGAGGCAAAGAGGTCTTCATCCTCAATATCAGATATTTGTGGAGACATGTGTAGCGGAGGAGGTGGTTGGCTCATCCTGAAGGGTCGAGACCATTTCAGAAGAGGCCTGCGTAGCGGGGGAGGTGGTTGGCTCATCCTGACCAGTGGCAGAGGATGCTCCAAAATATTTTAGAAGTGCTCCTGAAATTGCAATTGAATTGCATTTGAAATCAAAAGACCATAGGATAATGTTTTATAAAGCTTCTTCTTCTTCTTCTTTCGTGTGTCGTCATCAAATGTCCAGCTCAGTAGAACTCAGCCACGTTCTCATCTCAGGTCCCACGTCGAAGAGGCCGGCCTCCGAAGGTGGTTTATACAGTGGACAGGTGGTGATTATGTGCTCAGCGGTCTGCTCTGGCTCCCCACACTCACACACTGCTCTGTCCTCCAGGCCCCACTTCCTCATCGATGCTTTGTAACGTCCCACCCCAGTTCGCAGGCGGTTTAGCAGAGTCCATTGCCGACGTGGCAGATCCTCTCCTTCAAGACCGCCTCCAGGGTCAAAGATGTAACGGTGGATTCGTGAGGGTCCTGCTGACTCCCACTCCTGCTTCCAAGCTGCCGCGAGCCATGCCTCTGTAGACAGGTCCTCAGGGATGGACCTGAGCAGGTCTTGTGCCGCCTTGTTGTACGGGTGGCGGGACTTCAGTCTATGAGGAGGCAGTGCTGTTGTGGTGGTGTTGTGCAGGATATGCCAGTTGCATCTTTGGGCTTTCCTTGCAAGAGCGAGGGTAGCAGCCTCTCGTCGGAGGCCGGCTGGGGCAATTCCTGCTAGTGTTGGCAGATGGTAGACAGGGGTAGAATTCAGGCAGCCAGTTATAGTCCGAAGGGCGGTATTTATGGCAGTGTCGACTTTCCTGGCGTGTGGGCTTCTGCACCAGGCTGGGGCACAGTATTCAGCTGTGGAGAAGACGAGAGCTACTGTTGATATTCGAAGCACCTTGGCAGTTGCACCCCAGCTAGTACCAGCGACGTCGAATTATTGCCACCCTTGATGACACTTTGGCCGCCACTTCTTCAAGATGTTGTTTGAATGTTAGAGATCTATCCAGGCGTACGCCAAGGTACCGTGGGGCTTGCTGGAACTCAAGACGCTTGTTATTAACGAATATGTCCAGTTCCCGCCTGGCCTCACTGTTGTTCAGGTGGTAAGCTGCTACAACTGTCTTGCCGATGCTGAGCTGTAAACGCCACTCAAGCAGGTAGGCTGCCAAGGTGTCCATGTCCTGGTTTAGGCTGGCCTGTATCTGCTCCCATGTTTGTTGTCTCATCATAATGGCCAGGTCGTCAGCGTAACCATATTTCCGGATGTTGTTTCCGTAAGTCATGGATGTAGATATTGAATAACATCGGTGCAAGGACAGATCCCTGCGGAACACCATTCCTCAGCCTTCTAAGTCTGCTGCATTGACCGTCACTTGTCTTTAAGGTGAAGCTGCGGTTCGTCACCATCTCAATGATGAACTTCACCATGTGCCGGTCGGGAATGATCTTTAGTAGCTTTAGGTGGAGTCCGCGGTGCCAAACGGTATTGTAAGCGGCTGTAAGATCAAGCAGCACTACTCCAGCCTTCTGTTTTTCCTGAAAGCTGTCCTCAATGTCTTGGGTGAGCAGTGTCACCTGGTCAACCGTTGACCGACCGCGCCGGAATCCAGCTTGTTCCGTGGGAGTTGAGGGTCCACTATTGGCTCGATACGATTATAGATCAGCCTCTCCAGGGTTTTGAATGGAACACAGAGCAGTGAGATGGGTCGGTAGGATTTGGGGTCTTCCGCAGGCTTGTTTGGTTTTGGAAGGGCTATAACAGCAGCTGGCGCCATATCTTCGGAAGCTTGGACCTCCGAAGGCATGTCGAGTAGAATGAGCAGAGCCATACAGATGTTCTTACACTCTGGTGAGTCACAAACTCAGGGTGGATGTAATCTTGGCCTGGTGCTTTCCCTTGTTTGGTCTTACTCAAGGCAGTCTGGAGTTCAGCTGTTGTAAATTCCCCTGACAAGTTGGCGTCCACACTAGCTGCTCTATACAGGGAAGTCACCTGGTGTGATATTGTGCGGGCAAAGTTCTTATCAGCATCAGAGAAACAGCTGTTCTTAAGGAGCTGGGATGCGATGGCATTTGCTGTTATTGGGCACCGGGAGGTTGATGGTGTTCTACCTGTCAGCTGGTTTATTGTCCGCCACGCCTTACGGCTGGAGTGGGTGAAGTCAATTGACTGAACTACTTCTATCCACCTTGACCTACGGGTGGCATCTAGCTTCTGCAGAAGTACCGTTGCAGATTCTTCAACTTCCTCCCTGGAGCTTGCATGCTGGTGGACATGCAGGAGGTGGCTGCATTCTCCATCCCAGCCCGGGATGTAATTTGTGTTAAAGCCGCGGGGGATGGTTTTCCTTGCTGCCCCAAGGAGTACTCTGCAGTAAGCTGCATACCCAGCATCCACATCAGCGTTGTCTGGATCTGGGAGACAGAATGATGCTTTTTCTGTCTCCTCAGTGAATGACTGCCAATTTGCCTTACGAAAGTTCCATCTCCTGACGGGTTTCTACAACTGGCTGCACCAGGGATGGGACCTTTATGATGGACGGTCGGTGGTGTGAGCGGGGGAATCTATCCAGGACACGTCTCTCTGGGTTTTGAGCCGTGTGCCACACAACAAAGCCAGGTCCGGGTTGGTGTGGGTATTCCAGCGTGCTGAAAAGAAGCTTGGGGGTTCTTTGGGGTCGAACAGCAGCAACGCATTGGCACTGGAGGCCCATTGGCTTAATATCTCTCCATTTGGTGTAGTATGGCTGTAACCCCAATCTATGTGTTGGCAGTTAAAGTCCCCTGCATAGATGGCGGGTGCAGGTGCCGGTGGAAGTGATGCCATGGTCAGCATTGATGGTGGGGGCTTGTAGACATTGACAACCGTTGTGGTCTGCACCTTAGTGGACAGCCATTCGATACTCGAGCCTGGTGGGGATTGGCCAGTGGCTGTCCAACTAAGGTCGCTCAAAGGTTGCAAGTCCGTGCTGTTTGCTGTGGGTAGACCCAGCAAGCTGGAAACCGGGCAGCTTGAGGATGTTATCGCTGTCACGGTGTGTCTCCTGGAGGAGGACGGCTGCTACTTTGTGGGAATCAGCGAGGTGGTAGATGACTTCCATTTTGGCGGTGGTAAGGCCCTCTACATTAAGTTGGAACACCGACAGACCTTGGTACTCGATGGTCGGGATGGTCACTCGTCCTGACATGGACGCACCATGTCCCTTCGGTCTCTTGCACCTCGGTCTGCCAGCTAGATGATGACTGGTTGGCGACATTAGTTTCGCAAGCTGGTCTTGCACCATTTCTTGCTACTCACGGAGGGGGCCACGTGAAGGCTGTCGTCATCCCCCCCTTTTATAAAGCTAAAACAGCCTGGGGTCAAATTGACTCAAAACATAATAGAAGGGTTACATAAACATGCTCTTACACACTAAATGTCTGTCATTACACGCTATATCCTCCTAGACCCGGGAAAATTTTTTTTATTTATTTTTCTTTTTTTTCCTTTCATGTCATCACATTGTTTAGAGCATAGAAACAAATGGTAAAAAAAAAAATTATTGAAAAATTATATTTTATTCATGTTATGCTATGGTCACTGGGACTCAGTTGTTTAAAAAATAAACTTTAAATTATATGTATAGGCAAAAACAATGGGATTTTATTTTTTTAATCACCAAAAACTTTTTGGGTTTCAGGATATTTTAATTTGTATATTAATCTAACTTTCATGGAGGAACCATTAGCTCTTTAGTTACTGCCTCAAATTCTATGCATGACACACTTTTAGTTATGACTTGTAAAACTATACTTAGGAAACTATACTTAGCACACTGTGTAGCAAATAGCTACATAGCAAATGTTCGACTTTAACCTAAAGATTTGAAAATGCCGTTGGTTATTTACAGAGCCTAACGTTAAACCAACAGATGGAAATGATAAGTGAACTTGTAACAGTTTTATTGCAAAGCACAATATTATAAATTAGATCTCATGAGTGAGTTGAAACCAAATTATTGTTGTATAAGCATAGCAAGCATCATTAGCAAAAAGGCTAACAAAGAGTTATACCCACCACCAATTAACATTAGCTCTTCATTCATGAAATGGATCATACAGAGAGAGAGAACATAGTTGCATACCTTAATCTTTTGCTTGTTTCTCCTCTTCTTCTTTTCTTTTTTTTCCAAATTGGGCACCTGATGGCTTTGACCTTTTCTTCTCCATCTCTGTTTATTTGGCACTCGACTCGACAATCAACAGATTTCCCATCCCCCCAACTGTCACTCACGACCAGAAGTCAAGACTAAACCAATTCACCTTGATGACCGCATAATTGTTTTGTATTACCTAGTTTCATTTGCAGGAACTATAGGCTGTCCGTTCCATTTGAGAGAGACCCAGAGGTGAAATTTCGCTCGCCTCTCGCCCCACCCTTTACACTTCTCTCACAACACACGGCTTCTGTGCATGGTACATTTTCAGCAAGCAGGGGTGCCGGCAGCTGCAGGGAGCGCCAATTAGCCAATTACACACACAGTGAAATGATATAAATTATGAAAACGGCCATGACGCAGAGGAAATTTTTTAATTTTTATTTTTTTATTTATTTATTTTTTAATTAATCTGCTTGTGCTGCCGCCCAATGTGTCATGAAAAATGACGCCGGGCTGCTGCCGGTTCGCCTGCCTAAAACCGCTACTGTGTGTGTGTGTGTGTGTGTGTGTGTGTGTGTGTGTGTGTGTGTGTGTGTGTGTGTCTCAGAGTGTGTGTATGTGAGAGAGTGTGTGTGAGAGTGTGTGTGTGTGTGTGTGTGTGTGTGTGTGTGTGTGTGTGTCTCAGAGTGTGTGTATGTGAGAGAGTGTGTGTGTGAGAGTGTGTGTGTGTGTGTGTGTGAGTGAGAGAGAG
Organism: Perccottus glenii; assembly: GCA_024416835.2. NCBI lineage: Eukaryota > Metazoa > Chordata > Actinopteri > Gobiiformes > Odontobutidae > Perccottus > Perccottus glenii. Next base: position 8,261,226 of record CM044556.2, on the reverse strand, counting down.
AGAGAGAGAGAGAGTGTGTGTGTGTGTGTGTGTGTGTGTGTGTGTGTGTGTGTGTGTGTGTGTGTGTGTGCATAAGTGAGAGTGTGTGAGTGTGTGTGTGTGTGTGTGTGTGTGTGTGTGTGTGTGTGTGTGTGTGTGTGTGTGTGTGTGTGTGTGTGAGAGTGTGTGTGTGTGTGTGTGAGAGTGAGTGTGAGAGTGTGTGTGTGTATGTGTCTGTGTGTGTGTGTGTGTGTGAGCGTGTGTGTGTGTGTGTGAGGAGTGTGTGTGGTTTGGTGTTAAATTTCATGTACGGTGTTATTCACCTTGAAAACTGAGTCCAGATGCTTTTAATTTAACCTTTTCTTCAATAACACTCAGACAAGTCACAGCGATTATTATCCACCCTGTTATAAATCCTGTCAGATTAGAGCAGAGAGGAGGGGCAGAAGGTATTACAGGTCAGATTAAAGAACATCTGCAGTGACGTCCACACTCTTAAAATATAAAAATAATATCTGTAATATTTAGACCACAAACTAATTTTAAACATTATTTTGTCATCCATTAAATACAAAGCTAACAATTCCTATTTGTACTTCTATTAAAAGCAGGCTTAACTCCCTTAATAGTTTATAGTTCATAGTCCATCCATCCATCCATCTTCTACCGCTTATCCGGGGCCGGGTCGCGGGGGCAGCAGTCTAAGCAGAGACGCCCAGACTTTCCTCTCCCCAGACACTTCCTCCAGCTCTTCCGGGGGGATACCGAGGCGTTCCCAGGCCAGCCAAGAGACATAGTCCCTCCAGCGTGTCCTAGGTCTTCCCCGGGGTCTCCTCCCGGTGGGACATGCCCGAAACACCTCCCTAGGGAGGCGTCCAGGAGGCATCCGAAACAGATGCCCGAGCCACCTCAGCTGGCTCCTCTCAATGTGGAGGAGCAGCGGCTCTACTTTGAGCTCCTCCCGAGTGACCGAGCTCCTCACCTTATCTCTAAGGGAGCGCCCCGCCACCCTGCGGAGAAAGCCCATTTCGGCTGCTTGTATCCGGGATCTTGTTTTTTCGGTCATGACCCAAAGCTCATGACCATAGGTGAGAGTAGGAACGTAGATTGACCGGTAAATCGAGAGCTTTGCCTTACAGCTCAGCTCCTTCTTCACCACGACAGACCGGTACATCGACCGCATCACTGCAGAAGCTGCACCGATCCGTCTGTCAATCTCACGTTCCCTCCTTCCCTCACTCGTGAACAAGACCCCAAGATACTTGAACTCCTCCACTTGAGGCAGGATCTCTCCACCAACCTGAAGGGGACAACCCACCCTTTTCCGACTGAGAACCATGGTCTCAGACTTGGAGGTGCTGATCCTCATCCCAGCCGCTTCACACTCGGCTGCAAACCGTCCCAGTGCACACTGAAGGTCCTGGCTTGATGGAGCCAACAGGACAACATCATCTGCAAAAAGCAGAGACGAGATCCTGTGGTCCCCAAACCAGACTCCCTCCGGCCCCTGGCTGCGCCTAGAAATCCTGTCCATAAAGATAATGAACAGGACCGGTGACAAAGGGCAGCCCTGCCGGAGTCCAACATGCACTTGGAACAGGTCTGACTTACTGCCGGCAATGCGAACCAAGCTCCTGCTCCGGTCGTACAGGGACCGGACAGCCCTTAGGAAAGGGCCCCGGACCCCATACTCCCAGAGCACCCCCCATAGGGCGCCACGAGGGACACAGTCAAATGCCTTCTCCAGATCCACAAAACACATGTGGACTGGTTGGGCAAACTCCCATAAACCCTCCAGCACTCTGGAGAGGGTATAGAGCTGGTCCAGTGTTCCACGACCGGGACGAAAACCGCATTGTTCCTCCTGAATCCGAGGTTCAACTATCGGTCGCATTCTCCTCTCCAGTACCCTGGCATAGACTTTCCCGGGGAGGCTGAGGAGTGTGATCCTCTGTAGTTGAACACACCCTCCGGTCCCCCTTCTTGAAAAGAGGGACCACCACCCCGGTCTGCCAGTCCAGAGGTACTGTCCCCGACCGCCACGCGATATTGTAGAGGCGTGTCAACCAAGACAGCCCTACAACATCCAGAGACTTGAGGTACTCAGGGCGTATCTCATCCACCCCCGGTGCCTTGCCACTGAGGAGCTTCCCAACTACCTCAGTGACTTCGGCCTGGGTGATGGACGAGTCTACCTCCGAGCCCTCGGCCTCTGCTTCCTCAGTGGAAGACGTGTCGGTGGGGTTGAGGAGATCCTCGAAGTATTCCTTCCACCGTCCAACAATATCCCCAGTTGAAGTCAGCAGGTTCCCACCTCCACTGTAAACAGTGTTGGCAGGGCACTGCTTCCCCCTCCTGAGGCGCGGACGGTTTGCCAGAGGCCGACTGATAGTCTTTCTCCATGGCCTCACCGAACTCCTCCCAGACCCGAGTTTTAGCGTCCACGACCACCTGGGCTGCAGTCCGCTTAGCCTGCCAGTACCTATCAGCTGCCTCAGGAGTCCCACGGGCCAACCAGGCTCGGTAGGTCTCCTTCTTCAGCTTGACGGCATCCCTTACTTCCGGTGTCCACCACCGGGTTCGGGGTTGCCACCACGACAGGCACCGGAGACTTTACGGCCACAGCCGGTGGCGCATCGACAATGGAGGTGGAGAACATGGTCCACTCGGACTCAATGTCTCCAACCTCCTCGGATCTGGTCAAGCTCTGCCGGAGGTGGGAGTTAAAGGTCTTTCTGACAGGGGCTCTGCCAAACGTTCCTGACAGACCCTCACAGCACGCTTTGGGCCTGCCGAGTCTGTCCAGCTTTCTCCCGCCATCGGATCCAACTCACCACCAGGTGGTGATCAGTTGACAGCTCCGCCTCTCTTCACCCGAGTGTCCAAGACATGCGCCGGAGGTCAGATGAAACAACTATAAAGTCGATCATCGATCTCCGACCTAGGGTGTCCTGGTGCCACGTGCACTGATGGACACCCTTATGCTTGAACATGGTGCTCTTCTTCTCTGTCCTTCAGACAAGGCGGACGTGTTTTCCCTCTGCTCCCTCTGTGCTCTTGCTCTCTGTTATCAGTATAAGTTCCTCCTGTCTCGTGTCTTCATTTTTTCGTCATTTTTCTCTGTTCTTCTTGGACTTTACTGCCTGCCGGGCTCCTAAGAACCGATTATGGATTTAATTACCTGGTCTCTGAGCGCTATTGACACTATTTTTTCACAAAAGAAGGGTGCTCCGGGGGAACCCACCTGCCCTGGCGGAACCTTTGCCGCAGGCTACGCACAGGACGCCTGGAAGAACTGGCAGGTTCTGTGTCTGGAAGCTCTGTCGGTTGAGGACGTTGAGGACATCTATATGTTTGGATTCATGATAGCTGGATTCCTCCTTATTGGTCTGGGGCAGGGGTTCTCAACCTTTTGCAAGCTGGGCCCCCCCAAAGCTGGTTCATTGCAGTAGCCCCAGTGCCCCGCCCCATCCCCCCACCTTGCATAGATAGATAGATAGATAGATAGATAGATAGATAGATAGATAGATAGATAGATAGACAGCCCTAGGCTATTATTTTTAGGCCCACATTATTATTATTATTATCATCAGTAGTAGGTAGGCCTATTATCATTACTAGGCTATTGTTATAATTGGCAGTAGCACCAGACTTCTAATGTGAGCTTGCAGGCATTATTATTATTATTATTATTATGAGTAGTAGAAGGCCTATCATCATTACTAGGCTATTGCTATATAATTATATGCGCTACATGCTATCATTGTTATTATTATTATTATTATAATCAGTAGGCCTATTATCATTTTTATTAGCTTTATTATTGTTATTATTACTAGGCCTAATAGTAGCCATCATCTGCTTTTTTACAGAAGCTTGCAGGTCGGTGATGTTAATGTGAGACCTGAGCCTGCTTTGCCTTGCAAAGATCCTCAATTCTTGGCTCAATGTTTGATAAACATAGCCTCAAATCATCCTCTATTTCAGGGGTTCTCAACCTTTTGCAAGCTGGGCCCCCCCAAAGCTGGTTCATTGCAGTTGGGGCCCCAGTGCCCCGCCCCCATCCCCCCACCTTGCATAGATAGATAGATAGATAGATAGATAGATAGATAGATAGATAGATAGATAGATAGATAGATAGATAGATAGATAGATAGATAGATAGATAGATAGATAGATAGATAGACAGCCCTAGGCTATTATTTTTAGGCCCACATTATTATTATTATTATTATCATCAGTATGTAGGTAGGCCTATTATCATTACTAGGCTATTGTTATAATTGGCAGTAGCACCAGACTTCTAATGTGAGCTTGCAGGCATTATTATTATTATTATTATTATGAGTAGTAGAAGGCCTATCATCATTACTAGGCTATTGCTATATAATTATATGCGCTACATGCTATCATTGTTATTATTATTATTATTATAATCAGTAGGCCTATTATCATTTTTATTAGCTTTATTATTGTTATTATTACTAGGCCTAATAGTAGCCATCATCTGCATTTTTTACAGAAGCTTGCAGGTCGGTGATGTTAATGTGAGACCTGAGCCTGCTTTGCCTTGCAAAGATCCTCAATTCTTGGCTCAATGTTTGATAAACATAGCCTCAAATCATCCTCTATTTGTGCACGATTGCGGTATTTTGTTTTGAGTGCAGTCATTTTTGAGAATCCTGCCTCACACAAATATGTTGACGCGAAAGGAAGGAGAATCTTCAAGGCGACGTCACAGAGTTCAGGATATTCCTGCATCAATGCTGCCCAGAATGACGAAAGAGGGCAGGAGCTAAAGAGTTCCTTCAGTCTACGGTCACTCTTCAGCTCAATAAGCTGTTCCTGCATATCAATTGATAGCTCGTTTGCTGTGCACACAAACGGATCTCGAACCCACGCAAAAGAGCGATAATCCTCTTTAAAGTACGTCGCAAATTGTTTTCTCATTGCTGACAGGTGCTCAGACGCTGATTGAAATAGGGAGGAGAAATCATGTGACGTGCCTGCATCAGCGATAAAGTCCGCAAGGCTGGGGAACATGTCACAGTTCCCTCGACTGATGCGCCATGCCAGAGGTCTAATTTTTGTGTGAAGGCGTGCACTTTGTCTGCAAGGAGCATTGTGGAGATTTGTTAAAAAGTGTTATCATATGAATATGTGTTACTAATAAAGAGAAAATGAAGATGGCACACAGCTAAAATGTATTTATTTAGTTCCGCCTAAAAAAAAACTGTATTTTATGATGAGTAACTCTTTGGAATGCAGCATTCAAGCCTCCTGTACTTCATAACATGTAAATAAAACATGTTAACATTATCCCTGCAAAGTTTTAAACTGATAATGTGAAGCAGAATAAAACTCAAGGGGTTTTAGTACAGAAAGAGTAGGCGAGAGTTCTAAAGACCCAGTTTGGCCCACTTTGGCCCAGTCTGTTCCATTTCATTTTAGTCATTTAAATACTATATTTTTATTGTTTAAATCACTAATGGTGCTCATTAAATACATTTTTGAGAACTTAAACCAGACTTCTAAGTATTTAAATGTGTTTTCAGCCTGTATTCTTCCTCCTGCGTCTCTGTGTATTACGCAGGCTCTTCCTGGAACAAAGACGCACACGTGGTGCTCCGCAGCCGATTGGTCGAATTGAACATGTGATACCTCGTTTGAACCGTGAGAACCAATAGAATCGAGGGAAACTGTTTAAATCCCGGTCATTTGAACCTTGCTCTGATGTCACATGATAGACTGGTGCCTGAGCCAATGACAGTGTCTATCCCATGATGCACTTCACTGTGAAACGTGCTGAGTAAAATCGAACCATGAGTGAAGACAGTATGTCACAGATAGAGCCAAATGGTAGCTGGGACATATCGTTAAGTGGAAAGCAGCGTTTTTCGCTGGCATTCCACTTTGTGAAAGGAAAGGAAAATAAGGTAATGATTTTAATCATTGCTGATCAAAATTATTTATTTCATTGAACTACTTTAGCTGCCATCTTACTTATATTTCTAAGTATGTTGGCTTGCTTGGTATCAATGTATTTGTCAGCTTCTCTAGTTTCATTAGAGGTCTGGCACGAGTTTGTTGTAGTGATGGGATTTATGGCTCTTTGAGGGGATCCGGATCTTCACGATCCGTTCCTTTCAAAGAGCCGTTCAAAAGAACGGCTCTTTGGCTCTTTTTAAATATTTAGTCAGTTTTAAAAAGCCAGCTTGAGGGCATCTCAGTTTATCCTGGAAATAATCACTGGGAGGAATGATGGGGTGAGATTTGTAGTCAAATCATTAAAACTCAGATATCACAAACCAATATCTGAGTTTGAATTATTCTGAAATATTGATTATTACCTCATTTGTCATGTGTGGACTATATTCCATAGGGTTGCACAAATCCCTCTGCTTAGACAGTGACATCACTATTTTGGATTTACATTTAGTACAAAGTGTGTGTGTGTGTGTGTGTGTGTGTGTGTGTGTGTGTGTGTGTGTGTGTGTGTGTGTGTGTGTGTGTGTGTGTGTGTGTAAAGCTACGTTGACTTGTGTTATTCATACAATACCTACTCACAAATAAACATCAAAAACAAAGCCGGCTGAAATGAATTTCTGTGCAAAACAGCTTTTACACTTCCACACAAGAACATTATCACGCAAGAACATTTCGATAGAAAACAAAAATATTTCAAGTAGATAAAATAGAATAAATAAAATGGAAATGTCTACATACTACATACTATTACTACTGTAAACTTTGCAAATAGGACATCAGCCCCTTCAAGTCAATGAACAATAACAAAGTGGGCTGCAATGAAGTACTCACGTGAAGGATGCGTGCACAACTAATAACTAATATCATCACGCTATAAAGGGTCGGCCTGCGCTGGGTGCGCCCCTCCCCCTATAACTGTTCTGTCTCGCGGAGGAGCTCATTTGTGTGCATCTGTGTGAGACACGCATAGGAAAAAAGAACGACAGAAAGAACGGCTCCCATCCAGCCGCGACTCGGCTCCCATCGTTCATTTTTATGAGCCGTTCAAAAGAATCGGTTCGTTCGCGAACGTCACAACTCTAGTTTGTTGGTTGAAGTAGAGGCCAGCTGTTTGCAGAAATGTAGTGCCTGAGTTGAGTAGGTGTTGCACTTCACACCTTGGCCTCTTGTCTTTTATTGGCTTGCTGTTTGGTCTGTGTTTGAAGTAGCTGTAAATGGCTTACATGTGCGTTTAGCGGAGTTTTTCAGTGCAATTTTTATTTTTTTCGTTTTTTTCCCCTCCCATCTGTTGCCTACTCGCGCCCCCCCGGGAGAGTGTCCGCCTGGGGCGCCACCGGTTGAGAACCACTGGTCTGGGGAATGCCTTTAACTATCGGAAAATTCGCAAGACAGCTGCCTTCAAATCTACCCGGCCGCTGTCTACTGAAATTAAAAAGTGCTTTCATGACGTGGGTGAAAGTTTGAAAGGGCTACATCAAAGAGATGCGCAGTCCGAGGAGCTGGCCCGAGATCTCTCAGCACGGACTGCTGACATACAGAAAAGTGTTCATAACACCGAAAGACAGACTGGAGAGCTACTGTGCGGCTTAACTGATGTGAAGGGATTACATCAATGGGGCACACGAATCGAAGAGCTGATTCGCACCATCTTGGCCCGATCTGAGGACACTCAGAAAAGAGTGGATATCATCGAGAAACTGTCCGGTGAGCTGCTACGTAGTGTTTCTGGGCTGCATATAATGAAAGATACATCAAGGTTACTCCACGACATGGACTCACGAAACTGACGCTGAGGACCAGAACTGATCGATCACGATCCGGAGAAATTACCGAAGATCAAATATATAAATTACAAATCTCTGCTGTGCTTCCCCTCCCCTCCTCTTGGAAGCCTAGCTGGCAGCTGGGGTCTTATCTTATCCGCTTGAGACTCTCCGTTCCCAGCCAAGGCCACTGACTCTCACTCCAACAGACTGCCTATTCACCGCCCACAGAGGCCTTGGACTCCTATCCTATCCTAACACCAGCCCAAACCAACAGTCTGCCACTTTTACATCTGTCTGACCCTGTACTATTACTTGTTTTGTTGAAACTGCTACTGTTGTTTATGTTGTAACTGCTACTGTTGTTATAACTACCTGTCTGTTATGTCTGTACATGTGATGTTTGCTATGTTTGTGCAATACTTTATTTCATTTTCCGGAGGATCATCGGCGCGCTGTAATAGCGTACTGGTGTGGCCTTGCAACCTTTGTGTTATCTATGTATAAATGTAATATGTTGCACCACTAAATAAGCTTTTCGTTATAGTGTACTTTTACATCTGTAATGACAATAAATTGAATAAATAAAAAATAAATAAAATAATTATGGACAAACTGTTGCTAGAACAGAAGTCCAATAACAGAACACCACTGGTTCAGATCCGGGGCCGTTCCTCCCAATCACGCCTCCAGGTGTCACTGTCGCTGCCCACGTGAGCATTGAAGTCCCCCAGTAGAACGACGGAGTCCCCGGTCGGAGCACTTTCCAGCACCCCTCCCAGAGACTCCAAGAAGGCCGGGTACTCTGCACTGCCATTTGGCCCGTAAACACAAACAACAGTGAGAGGCCTATCCCCGACCCGAAGGCGCAGGGAAGCGACCCTCTCGCCCACACCAGCTCGCCGCCTCTCGCCGCAGGCAACTCCAGAGTAGTGGAGAGTCCAGCCTCTCTCGAGGATTTGGGTTCCAGAGCCCAAGCTGTGCGTGGAGGTGAGCCCGACTATCTCTAGTCGGTATCTCTCGACCTCCCGCACAAGCTCAGGCTAGGGTGACCACCTGGCTATTGCTCTGTTGCAGGACAGCAGACCTGATTTTGCGGGACAATGCGGGACACGAGGGAGAGAAATTACTATTATTATACTAAGTGAATAAATATTGATTTTTTTATTAGATATCTTGTTTAACATGTTTTAAATTGTAAAAGGGTTTATAAAAATGTTAATAACGGCGCTGACCGGCGCTGTGAACGTCACTAATAATATTTAATAGTAATATCAGTAAAAAATTATTTTAACAGCACGTGTCTATTCAATCCAAATTATTCAGTGAAAATAATAATCCAATCGCTACAAAGCACATTTCCAAATAAGCTCATAAATTCCATTAGGAAAGACTAGAAAGATTAAATGCGTTCTTACCGGATTCAGTGCATCTTGAATTTATATTTTTTGTCTGATCTGGCAGCTTCGAGTAGGGCCTTCTCATTCATTATGTGTCTGTAGAACTCCTGGCAGGTTTAGCTGTAGTTCACTTTCACCAGGATTTCACTTTTTATGAGGTCCACAGTTCCTTGTCTCTGTCCACGCAGCAGTCATGAGAGAAAACACCCTCTCCACGAACGCATTGGTGACAGGAATGCTCAGCCTCAAAGCCAAACCAGAGCTGTTATGTTTGGGGCACGGACGTGTCCAGTTTAAAGCTCATTTTTAATGCTTCCGCTTTTTCTCAGTGTTTATTTTCCCGCTCTGGCTAGCTAGCCGCTAGAACCAATAATAACGGCTGCGCTGCGCATGTTCAGTGTTTTTTTAGACAAAATTAAAATGCGGGACACTGCTTACGACTTGCGGGACGCGGGACAAAGCTTCAAATTTCGGGACTGTCACCCTAGCTCAGGCTCCTTCCCCGCCAGCGAGGTGACATTCCTTGTCCCTAGCGCCAGATTCCGTGTCCGGGGATTGGGTCGTCGAGGCCTCCGGCTTCGACTGCCACCCAATCCACTTTGCACCGGCCCCTTACGGTTCCTCCCGCAGGTGGTGGGCCCACGGGAGGTCGGCCCCACGTCGCTCCTTCGGGCTGAGCCCGGCCGGGCCCCGTGGGGAAAGACCCGGCCACCAGACGCTCGCGTGCGATCATTCGGGCACTCAAACCCCTCCACCACGATAAGGTTGCGGTTCAAGGAGTTCATAGTCATATATCATTATAGATAATAAACTGTCAGTTCTTAAGCTCAATATGTTTTTGAATGTGATAAATGTCTGTGTCCAGTTTCTGTGGAGATTCTCATTTATTTACTGTTCAAAGAATTTTTAGTTCGGATCAAGGAGTGAGAGATGGAGGCAGCAGTATAATTTGGAATGAATTGGTTAGGTTTAATTCTTGCAAAAATTAAACAATTCATACACAGTAACAATGATGCAGGGTGAATTGCTTAAAGAGCTTTCAGTTCATTCAGATTTTATAGCTTGTATGTACAGTGTTAGCCAGGATGCAGAATGTAAACAGTGGTTGGTTATATCTACGTTTGATTAGCATGAAGGACACAATGTCCAAAATGTGTTTTAATAACAGCTGACGGTCATGATCAGAACAGGACTGAAAGCAATCAGCAATCACTAATAACAGCAAACATACAATTCTTATAACAGTCCATCTGTAAATAAAGAGTCAGTAAAATCTAACAGTTCCCATAAATGTACTTGCTCTATAATAATATAACTGTTAAAATACACCAGAATACAGGAAATTACACTTACTCTGTAAAATATTTCTGGGGAGGACCACCCAGACCCTGCTAATAAAATGATTACATCTTTTACAACCACTGTGTTTTACGTGTCTGTCTCTGTACGACCGAGCAGGAGCTTGGTTTGCATTGCCGGCAGTAAGTCAGACCTGTTCCAAGTGCATGTTGGACTCGGCAGGGCTGCCCTTTGTCACCGGTCCTGTTCATTATCTTTATGGACAGGATTTCTAGGCGCAGCCAGGGGCCGGAGGAGTCTGGTTTGGGGACCACAGGATCTCTCTGCTTTTGCAGATGATGTTGTCCTGTTGGCTCCATCAAGCCAGGACCTTCAGTGTGCACTGGGACGGTTTGCAGCCGAGTGTGAAGCGGCTGGGATGAGGATCAGCACCTGTGTCTCTTGCCTTCTGAGTTCACTCTTCCTTTAAAGCTATAAACCAAGAATGACTTGAGTTACAGGAATATGTTAGTGGAAGTTGTGATGGTGGGGCCCAATGTGAGATCTTTTCACAGGACCCAAAATTCCTGGCAGGTCCCAGGTGGTGATGCACAGCCTACTTTGTTGATTTATGCAAATTAGCCATGTGGTCCAGGTTTCTTTCCCCATATGGCCCAGTCCTAATTAGTACTACACTACCCAGCTTTTTAGAGTTACTTTCTGAAATAAACAGACTCCTAGGCAGTTTTTTAGTTGTTGTTTTTTATTATTATTTTGTAAGAATTATTAAAATGTACAAAACACAACACATACAACAAAACAATATATTATCTGCGATGGGTCCCTGTGTTGACGAAGAGTCAGTCAGTGAGAGGAAACAGCAGGAACGAGGTCTACCGGGGTTTGTTTTAAACTCAGCATTTTTTAATATTAAGAGTATTGGTAAAAATAATAACAGCTCATGGTTCTGTAGAAGGCGTTGTTTTACCATGCGGGAGCTGTGTTTGCCAGTCGTCGCATTCGCCTGAAGAGAAACACAAACAATTAAAAACACTAAGAAATACCATACCAACTACATGTGGCACAATAAGACATGAGACTGTAATGTATTTCTCAACGCTCTGATGGAAGAATACTATAGCTCCCTGTCTGTCCATTTGTCTTACAGTAAAATGTACTTTTAAATAACATGTTGAAGGGTTATTGATTTGATAAACACTAAGGCTCAATCTCAATTCTCTAACTCATCCCCTAGGGGTGTCTCTTGTGAAAACAAGGGCTAACGGAGTCTGGGCCTAAAGACCACTACAGGTAATAAACTATGTACAAGTACATCCAACACTAAAGTGAGCCAAAAAAGTATCTAATTCAGTATTTCACAGTAATCGCTTGGTCTATGTCTTTATTTAAAAGACTTTAATTTAGTTTAATTTGTTGATAATTGCTCCACTAAATGCGATTGTGACAAAAAAAAGCTCTCACAGTGAGTTTGGATGGAGGGGGGTGCTGCAGTTTTTTTAGTCCACTCTTTCTAAGTCTATTGCACTGCTGTCCCTCACCTTGTGTTTCTGTCTTGGTCCCTGATCTTCTTCTCCATCTCGGCGTCTGTCAGTGTCTCCAGCAGGGGGCACCACTGGTCTGCATCACCTGTGTTTCTGATGGCAATCTCCACAGTGGGCAGTGGGTTCTCACTGACAAATCACAGGACACACAGTTTAATTGACAGTGAGACTAAAGAGAATCATTTCCATAGAAGTGGTGTGGTACAGGACAGTTTAAATTGTCAAGAGGGATACGTAGAATCCCAAATGTAGTACTTTGATAATTCCCCTCTGGTTCTATCAAGGGGTGGGGCAGTTGATTGGACAACAGATAATCATTACTTGAGAAATTAAATGAAAAACATAAAATTATAATTTTTTTTAAACAATGCTTGTCTTGTTCTTGTGATAAACAGCCATATTCCAATAAGAAACAAAATGCTAAATGTTTTTTTATGACAAACTGGTGGTTATTAGCAACAGCTGTGCCCATTTTTAGCAGCATCTTACAGTTACACCTCCAGCCTCTTACAATGCAACAAAGAAGGATTTACTTTTTTTTAAATCTATCTACTGGCAACGCATCTAAACTCAGTTTGCTTCAAATGTGATTTATTTCTCATTTAGAGAACGAGTCAGTGTGGCCACAACAGTTTGTTGCAATTGACTTTGTTTTTTGTTTTAAATAGACTTGTACCTGAATGCATAGGTCCGCTGGTGCCAGCTGAGTTGCCCTCTGATGCTGTAGGCGATGGTGGTAACAAACTCTCCTCCGAGGCCCAGCTCGGAGCACAGTTTCAGAGCAAACTTCTCTGGCGAGTTCTCCCTCTCTGACATGTCCCACTCGAACTGGTCCACCAAAGAGATGTTGCCCACGTGGATGTTCAACTACACAAAGAAAAACACAAACAAATATAGAACAATTTAAAGCAGCAATGTCAGTTTGGTCCACTTTGTGGCATCTTCATTTGCTGACGCACCTTAATGATAACTCTCTGGTCTGTCTGCTCGTCCAGGATGCTGTCAGTGGGATACGACTCAATCTGCTGTCGGATGGCGGAGGCGATGGCCGGAACGAACGCCAGCGGATTCAGGTCCAAGTCGTCACAAAGGATCTCGGCGAACATCTCCGGCGTCATCAACTTCTCTGCATGTTAAGAAAGAACAAACTTACCGTCAGAACAGGGACTGGCTAAATCTACATCAACTGGAATTTGTCTTTCTAGCAGGATTCTTGTGGAGATCCAAGGCTTTACATTTGTTGTTTGTCAAATAAAAATATACAGTTTGATGGTAACAAAAAAAAAACAAAAAAAATTAACAAGTTCATGAAAAACTTTTTTTCTTTTTCTTTTTTTCCATTAAGACAATCAACATTTTAGAAAATATAGTACTACACAAGTCTCCCAGTGACAATAGCAGGTTTCACAGCTTAGCAAATGATAAAGACTGCCTATGGTCATATTTAAACTACATAGTAATACATATGATTTGCATATAAACATAGCAAGTTAAGTATACAGACTCCCATTGTTCTGGAAGAAAGGCAGAAACAGGCACTCACTCTGCTTGTGTTGTTTATGTGACAGCAGCTCGTGAACACCACACCGACACAATTACTGTAAGTGTATTAAATATGCAAATTAACAGCCCTTGAGTGAGTCAGGGTCTTGGCTTTTCTAAGGTTTTGTGACTGAAACCTTTCTTCCTAAAGTGGCAGCATAATTCTGTTGTTGTAAAGGTAGTGCAAAGTTCAATTACAAAGGCACTGCAGAATGTGGAGCCATGACTGTCTACAAACCAACTGCAGAGAGCTGCTGTTTTTCACCTGTTGAACTGATTAAAACAGCTTTTCCCAATGAATCAATGTAATTAGGATGCTTTAGAACAGCTTGGACCATTTGGAATGATATAGAATTTTGGATTTGCCCAAAGACTGACAGTTTGGAAAGGGCATGAATAAATTTGGACATGCCACTTTTTGTTCAAATGTAAATAAAAGCTGAGAAATATTTTTTATCACAATGTCTCTTGTACATTGTCTTATTATCTTCTGGAAGATGCCTGTGTCATTTCCAATCAAGAAAAAACTTGCTGGTTGAATAAAAGTAACTTGAACTCAAAATTTGCCTCAGGTATGAATAATTTCGGGCATGCCTGTATGTCTAGGTTTATGAGAAAAGGTTGATTGTGTTAAATATTGCAATAATTCACTGCACAATTCTTGTATTGAGTTGAATTTCATCCAAAACTTTTTTATTTTATTTAAAAATTCATAAAGAAAATGTTCTTTTCATGTATACAAATTTTCCTTTATTCATTTCTGCTTAATCCTGTTAGGAGTCGCAGGTGACTGGAACTTATCCCAGCAACTTTAGGCCTTATTTTGGGGGGGTACATCCTGGACAATGGCAATAGTTGGTCAGTTAGTCGCAGGGCTGCCAATTAAATATTTTTTTTTATTAAAATCAAACACTTTGTTTTGAGTATTGCTTTAAAAAGTTTGTTGCTTATTTAGATTAAAAAAATGTTGTGAGATACAGTTTCTGTGCTCACTAATTTGATAAATTAAATTATTCATACACTGTTGCTCTTGTGGATGTGCAGAATGGATGTGTACAAAATGAGATTATCCAGATTTTTACATAAAAAACATACAAACATAACATAAAATACATCTTAAAATACAGTATCGGGATATGTTGTATCATCAGGTGCTTGCTAATACACACCCTGTTATGTATGCGTAATGTTTTTTTTTTTGAAAAGGGGACAGTGCATATTGATAAACATATCCATAGATTATGTATATAGCCAACGGCTACTTTACATCTGTTGTCCCTGGCAGGTCAGGAGGAGAGAAGAAAAGAAAAATAATAAATTATTCATGTTAGTCATAAGACAACATGTAACACACTGCACTCAATATAAATAACAGTCCATAATAGACAAAAAAAATGTTAATAATGCACAGAAAAACTAACACATAACTATGACAATTACACACATCATAGAAAAAGAACCTCAGTTTTCACAGGTCTATATTAATGTCCATAATCATAGTCATAATTACCCACTGAAGTCCTCTGATGTCATCAGTATGAGACTTCTTTATGTCAAAATGACTACATAAACGCGAGGTGGCTCAAAAAATAATTGATGCTCTCCAGGGATTTTCCATGAGTCAACGATTAATTTGACTCATGGAGCTCAAGCGTAAGTGAGTAAGCGTATGTGAAATTTGCAGAGGTTTTTGCCTTGTTTGTTTCCTCCCCAAATCTTACAGCAGTCAATGAATTAAATATAAAGGTTGCCGTTACGTTCATGTTCCAGGTAAAGCGTCCCTGAGTTTCTGTCCCTCAATCTCCATGTCCAAGCGAATGGGCACCAGGACTTCAGGCTGAGTGGCGTTTTCGTGAATAACAGCCGGATCGTGGTCGTCGAAACTATAAAACATATAATTTAATCATTATCCTTTAAATCTCCCTAGTGGAAGGAGACATTAGTTTCATTACTTTCTGTTCTAGTGTCTAAAGCTGCCCAGTACTGAAACTGCTCAAAAAAAATGAAACACTTTTTGCACAGTTTGGTTCGGTTTTGTCCTCACCAGAGCGGGAAGGTCCTCTTCTTGTCCCGCCCAAGCCGGCTGCGGTTGATGGTCGTGGAACAGGGCACCGCGTCGAGATGGTGCGAACTGTTGGGTAAAGTCGGTACCCACTGACTGTTCCTCTTCGCCTTCTGTTCCCTAAAACAATAATTAACAAACAGTTAAAGTAACACAATGTTACTCTTTATCTCAGCATATGGTGCCATTTGGATAACTGTCAGCCTCAAATTCATGTTGATAGTTTCTTGACACAGAAAAACTAGCCCAAATATTGCCATTACAACAATATACTAGATATTAATAGATAGGTAACAGTCCCATGTGAGTTTACAAAAGTTACATAAAATTGGTTTAGAAAGGTGCATGTCATGTGTTGAGTCAGTAACCAGTCCCTCTACTTTACAACTAGCTCCACCTTTTCAAAAGTGGACCACAAAGCCGGACTTGCTTGGGACCCCCCTGCTTGAAGCATCCCCAAAGTGGAATGGTACACTTTTTTGGGGATGCTTTTTAACCTCACAGGGAGTGGAATCATGTGACTAGACTAGTGTTTTTGAGACTCAAGTGCTCAGGTGTTACTACTGTATGTCATACAGACGTGGACAAAATTGTTGGTACCCTTCGGTCAATGAAAGAAAAACTCACAATGGTCACAGAAAAAACTTTATTCTGACAAAAAGAATAATAAATAAAAATTCTATGAATGTTAACCAATGAAAGTCAGACATTGCTTTTCAACCATGCTTCAACGGAATTATTTAAAAAAACTTGTGTAACAGGCCTGACAAAAAAATTGATGGTACCCCTAGAAAAGACTGTAAATAATGTGACCAAATGGACATGTTAATTCAAGGTGTGTGCACTAATTAGCATCACAGGTGTGTACAATCTTGTAATCAGTCAGTGGGCCTATTTATAGGGCTTCAGGTAGTCACTGTGTTATCTGGTGACATGGTGTGTACCACACTCAACATGGACCAGAGGAAGCGAAGGAAAGAGTTGTCGCAGGAGAATAGAAATAAAATTATAGATAAGCATGATAAAGGTAAAGGCTATAAGACCATCTCCAAGTAGCTAGATGTTCCTGTGACTACAGTTGCACATATTATTCCGAAATTTAAGATCCATGGGACTGTAGCCAACCTCCCTGGACGTGGCCGCAGGAGGAAAATTGATGACAAATCAAAGAGACGGATAATCCGAATGCTAACAAAAGAGCCCAGAAAGACTTCTAAAGAGATCCATGGTGAACTCCACGCTCAAGGAACATCAGTGTCAGATCGCACCATCCGTCGTTGTTTGAGCCAAAGTGGACTACATGGGAGACGACCAAGGAGGACACCATTGTTGAAAACAAATCATAAAAAAGCTAGACTGGAATATGCCAAACTACATGTTGACAAGCCACAAAGCTTCTGGGAGAATGTCCTATGAACAGATAAGACAAAAATGGAACTTTTTGCCAAGGCACATCAGCTCTATGTTCACAGACGGAAAAATGAAGCATATCAAGAAAAGAACACTGTCCCTACTGTCAAACATGGAGGAGGCTCTGTTATGTTCTGGGGCTGCTTTGCTGCATCTGGCACAGGGTGTCTTGAATCTGTGCAGGGTACAATGAAATCTGAAGACTATCAAGGGATTCTAGAGAGAAATGTGCTGGCCAGTGTCAGACAGCTTGGTCTTAGTCGCAGGTCATGGGTCTTGCAACAGGACAATGACCCAAAACACAGCTAAAAACACCCAAGAATGGTTAAGAGGAAAATATTGGACTATTCTAAAGTGACCTTCTATGAGCCCTGACCTCAATCCTATTGAACATCTTTGGAAGGAGCTGAAACATGCCGTCTGGAAAAGACACCCTTCAAACCGAAACAACTGGAGCAGTTTGCTCATGAGGAGTGGGCCAAAATACCTGCTGAGGGGTGCAGAAGTCTCATTGACAGTTACAGGAGTCGTCTGATTGCAGTGATAGCCTCAAAAGGTTGTGCAACAAAATATTAAGTTAGGGGTACCAACAATTTTGTCCAGGCCTGTTCCATGAGTTTATTTTTTAAAATAATTCTTTTGAAGCATGGTTGAAAAGCAATGTCTGACTTTCATTGGTTAACATTCATAGAATTTTTATTTATTATTACTTTTGTCAGAATAAAGTTTTTTCTGTGACCATTGTGAGTTTTTCTTTCATTGACCGAAGGGTACCAACACTTTTGTCCACGTGTGTATTGTTTTGCCTACAGTTGTTTGAGGTATTAATCTGACTCCTTTTACAGGCAACAAAGACTGGGTTGGAGCGTTAAATGCTGAATTAAAGAAATTTAGTACAGTAAAGACTTTCAATTTATTTAGGTTTATTTTAAATGACAACCTTTTCACAAGTGAACTTAGATGGTCCTGGGGTAGAAAATCTAATGCTCACACTGAAATTAACCAATTAACTGGCTCTGAAGTCATGTCTGATTAAAAACATTAGTCATGGAAAGTTGAGTTAATTGGCTGCAGACATTTAAAATAAAAAGGTGCAATGGCTAACTATGCCTCTCTGCTTTCTGTTTCAGAGCGAGACAAGAAGTCACTGTTGTCGCTCTTGAGAGAAACAAGTGTATTTTGTACATAAATGTAAAATGGATATTACACAATTCTACAATATGACACAAAAGGAGAGGCCTGTTCCTGTTCTCAGTTGGAATATTTTAGTGGTAATACATTCGATTTTGCCCCATTTTCCCATGTTGTACCTGATGTAAGCAGGAGGCTCTGTGCTGATGGACACAGCTTTGTATTTCTCGTCGTTTCCCTCCAAAATCTCCTCCACTTCAGAGGCCTTCAACAGAGTCACACTGGTGGCCAGCTGCGTGTAGCCGTGATCTGTAATACAAAACACATTCTTTATTTAAATCTACATTCATCTACAGCTAGTTTTGCCCTAGACCTGTACTTGGATATAGTTGTGCTCATGAGTTACCCTGGCAGAATGTGGGATTGTTTGGCCATTTTTCAGAGAATACAGTGCCTTGCGAAGTATTCAGCCCCCTTGAACTTTGCGACCTTTTGCCACATTTCAGGCTTCAAACATAAAGATATGAAACTGTAATTTTTTGTGAAGAATCAACAACAAGTGAGACACAATCATGAAGTGGAACAAAATTTATTGGATATTTCAAACTTTTTTAACAAATAAAAAAACTGAAAAATTGGGCATGCAAACTTATTCAGCCTTTACTTTCAGTGCAGCAAACTGAATGATCTGAATGATCCAAAGATGACCTAAATGACTAATGATGATAAATGGAATGCACCTGTGTATAATCAAGTCTCTGTATAAATGCACCTGCACTGTGATAGTCTCAGAGGTCCATTTAAAGCACAGAGAGCATCATGAAGAACAAGGAACACACCAGGCAGGTTCGAGGTACTGTTGTGGATAAGTTTAAAGTCGGATTTAGATACAAAAAGATTTCCCAAGCTTTAAACATCCCAAGGAGCACTGTGCAAGCAATAATATTGAAATGGAAGGAGTATCAGACCACTGCAAATCTACCAAGACCTGGCCGTCCCTCTAAACTTTCAGCTCATACAAGGAGAAGACTGATCAGAGATGCAGCCAAGAGGCCCATGATCACTCTGGATGAACTGCAGAGATCTACAGCTGAGGTGGGAGACTCTGTCCATAGGACAACAATCAGTCGTACTGCACAAATCTGGCCTTTATGGAAGAGTGGCAAGAAGAAAGCCATTTCTTAAAGCTATCCATAAAAAGTGTTGTTTAAAGTTTGCCACAAGCCACCTGGGAGACACACCAAACATGTGGAAGAAGGTGCTTTGGTCAGATGAAACCAAAATCAAACTTTTTGGCAACAATGCAAAAGCGTTATGTTTGGCGTAAAGCAACACAGCTCATCACCCTGAACACACTATCCCCACTGCTGGTGGTGGCAGCATCATGGTTTGGGCCTGCTTTTCTTCAGCAGGGACAGGGAAGATGGTTAAAATTGATGGGAAGATGGATGTAGCCAAATACAGGACCATTCTGGAAGAAAACCTGATGGAGTCTGCAAAAGACCTGAGACTGGGACGGAGATTTGTCTTCCAACAAGACAATGATCCAAAACATGAAGCAAAATCTACAATGGAATGGTTCACAAATAAACATATCCAGGTGTTAGAATGGTCAAGTCAAAGTCCAGACCTGAATCCAATCGAGAATCTGTGGAAAGAACTGAAAACTGCTGTTCACAAATGCTCTCCATCCAACCTCCCTGAGCTCGAGCTGTTTTGCAAGGAGAAATGGGCAAAAATCTCAGTCTCTCGATGTGCAAAACTGATAGAGACATACCTCAAGTGACTTACAGCTGTAATCGCAGCAAAAGGTGGCGCTACAAAGTATTAAGTTAAGGGGGCTGAATAATTTTGCACGCCCATTTTTTCAGTTTTTTATTTGTTAAAAAAGTTTGAAATATCCAATAAATTTTGTTCCACTTCATGATTGTGTTCCACTTGTTGTTGATTCTTCACAAAAAATTACAGTTTCATATCTTTATGTTTGAAGCCTGAAATGTGGCAAAAGGTCACAAAGTTCAAGGGTGCCGAATACTTTTGCAAGGCACTGTATAAATGATAACACAAAAAACTTTGTTTCCAGTTAGTGGTTAGGTGAAGCCATTTATTGTCAAATAATTGTGTTTCTTTTTAAATCATAATGACAACAGAAACTACCCAAATGACCCTGATCAAAAGTGTACATACCCTGGTGATTTTGGCCTGATAACATGCACACAAGTTGACACAAACAACTTTATCTTATTATATCCCTTTCCTATCCAGGAAAGGGATATAATAAGATATTCAAGGAATTGAGAATGCCAATCAGCAGTGTTCAAACTCTAATAAAGAAGTGGAAAATGAGGGATTCTGTTGAAACCAAACCAAGGTCAACAAAGATTTCAGCTACAACTGCCAGGAAATTGTTCGGGATGCAAAGAAAAACCCTAAAATAACTTCAGCTAAAAATAAAGGGCAAGTAAACCTTTGATCAGGGTCATTTGGGTAGTTTCTGTTGTCATTATGATTTAAAAAAAAAAAAAGAAAACACAGTTGTTTGACAATAAATGGCAACACCCAACAACTAACTATGGGTGAAAAAAAGTTTGTGTTATCATTCATATTCTCTGAAAAATAGCCAAACAATCACAAACTTATAAGCACAACTGTATTTTTAAAGCTTTCCTTGTCATTTTACAAACATTCTCACACATTCATACACCAGAGCTGTGGCACTGGAGGCAAGGTGGGTTAAGTGTCTTGCCCAAGGACACAACAACAGCATGAACTTAGCGGAAAGCGGGAATCGATCCACCAACCTTCCGGTTAAGGGACAACTGCTCTGCCACTGAGCCCCGGATGGACTTATAACACTTTGGTTTCAAATCTACCCTTTCTACAGAAACTGAATTTACAGCTACTTGTACAGTGTTCGAAGTGCACTGACCGTGTGAGGACTCCACAATCTTCTTCCCGCCTCAACTGAGGCCAGTTTCCTCCATAACGACGGTACCTCTTGTACAGAGAGCCTCTGAACATGCGCAGGTAGTTACCCACCTGAACAAAAGATTTAAATACAACAGTGAGTACAAACTATTACTGATAATTTTTAAATGAGGCTTTACTTTCTTCAAATGATATTCTAAGAATATTTTTGTTTAGTAAAAGTCTACATAGAATAGAGTACTTGCTTTTATTATTTACAAAGTGATATTAGTTAGCTATATTACACTGCACTCTTAATTACTACAATGAAAGGGGTTTAAAAAGTGATATACAGTGGCAAGAGAAAGTATGTGAACCTTTTGGAATTTCATGTTTTTTTTAATAAATTTGTCTTAAAATGTGATGTCATTTAAGTCAAGGGTATTGACAAACATAATGTGTCTAAAAATAATTACTCCAAAAAATTCTGATCTTTCATGTCTTTTTGAACAAACTAAATTAACATTCAAAATGATGTAGTAGAAAAAGTAAGTGAACCCTTTGAATTAATAACTGGTTGAACTCCCCCTTGGCAGCAATAACCTCAACCAGGTGTTTTCTGTAGCTGTGGATCAGACCTGCACATTGTTGAGGAGGAAGTTTAGCCCATTCTTTCTGCAGAATGGCTTTAGCTTTGTCATATTCTTTTGACGTCTCATGTGTATGACCCTCTTCAAGTCAATCCATAGCATCTCAATTGAGTTGGCGTCTGGGCTCTGACTTGGCCACTCCAAGATCCTCACATTATCTTGAAGAACTGTCTGATATACTTGGGAATTCATCAGGTGCCCACTTCTTGGTAGAGTAGCAAAAGTCCCAAAGCGTCTCCATTGTTTGCCTAACTGTAGACTGGTAAATGTCTTTACTTCTCTTTGAAATAACTTTGTAACCTTTTCCAGCTTTAGTGAGAGACCCAGTGAGGACCCTGTGGCCTGTCCGGGCCTTGTGTCCACCAACAGCCCCACAAGCGCCAGTGTGGAACATGCCCCTGGTTGTGGGGGGCTCTGTGCCGCCCTCACAGGAGGTTGTGGTCAGTTTGTGCCTACTATTCTAGCAGTTACATGCCTTTTCTGTCAGCCCCTCATGCCTTAGATGGAGTCCGGATGGCTCCCATGTAACTCTGTGGCCAAATAGCTTTCATTCCGAAAGTCTTGAGCTTGCACGGTAACAAGCCACTTAGACTGGCACGGTTCGAGCCCCCTCCCTCCAAGGGTGGGGATAGACTGGAGCTGTTGTGCCCAGTGAGGGCACTGAGAGCATATGTTGCGACTATGGCAGGTATGAAAAGTTGGACCAGCTGTCTTTATTTTATCCTAGCAGAGTCTCTCCCACTAGATTGTCATGATCATTCGCCGCGCCTACCACACAGGAAGCTGCTCTCTGCCCTCCGATGTGAAGGTGCATTCTACCAGGAGCGTGTCTGCTTCATGGGCAGCTTTAAGAGGGGTTCCACTGGAGACAATATGTGCTGCTGCGTCATAGGTTTCTCCAAGCACATTTGCCAGGTTCTACAATGTGAACGAGGCCACCCCTCATCCACTTGGCTTGGTTCTTCTGTCAGAGTCCCCTGTGTCTACTCGGTCAGCTATGTACTCAGGATTCCTCATGACCTTGTCGGTATTAGTTATTCAGTACTTTCAGCTTCGCCCTCTGGCGGTCAGTAGAGATAAAATAGAACAAAAGTTACGCATGTAACTACGGTTCTATGAATCCCGGATGACAGCTAGAGAGTCTCTGTCCCTCGGAATCTTAACGTGTCCAAGAAGGTTCTGCAAAAACAGAGCAATGGATGACGCTGGAATATATTACTTCTGGTAGGTCATCCAGGGTGTCACTGTTGGTACTACTACTCAAACACTGCTAGTGCGAAAGGAACATTCAATGCTTTCAGCACCACCCTCTGGCGGTGATCCTGGATTCAAAGAATTGTAGTTACATTAGCAACTTTTGTTTTTCCTCTCTGTGCTCCGTTTGTCAGATCAGTTTGTCCTCTCTGGGCACTTGTAATTGTGTAGTTATTGTGGAATTAATGAAATGAGTATGAAAATAATACTAAACCACGTCCTATGGGTTCTACAAATAAATGTTACTTGTTTCTTGAAAATTTGTTTTTTTCATCCTTTTCACTCAGCATAGCCTATATATGGTTTCTTTAAAACTACTAATAATAATTGTAAGTAATGAATTTAAATTAACTTTGCTACTGCCCCTGTGCACTGACCCCGTCCCCTCATGTGGGGTCAGATGCAACGTTTGACTTTGTCAATTTTAGTCCAAATTGTAAGTATAATATTATACGTATGTACTAGTGTTGTCAAAAATATCGATATTTTGATAACTATCGATACTGAAAAATCTCAAACGATACGATACTCATTTCCCGAAGTATCGATACCAGCTGAGCTTTGGATTTTACTTAAAAATACAAGAGTTTTTTTATATTACTTGCACTATTGGTTTCTGAATGCATGACAATCTGAGAGGGGTCAGGGGTCTGCAAAAGGCAGACCGCAATCTGGACCGCAAGACATTATTCATAATTACAAGCGCATTGTGTAAAACATATTTTTGAACCGGCACTTCTAGGACAGCTACGTCTACACGCGGGTCCTCAGGTTACTATGGTTATGGACAGAGCAGCGGGAAATTTCAACATGTTTAGCGTAGCCTGATAATGCGTGAGAGACGACTAAAATTTAAAAGTTGAGCCTTGGCAAAACATAATAAAGATTCACTGACGTTATGGACGGAGAGGGAACGTTTATTTTAATCAGAAAATACAGCTCCTCAGCTCCGTGTCAGTGTCAAAGCTGAACAACAGCCCTTTATCCTCTAGTCCCGGCTGCTTTGATAATCAGAGAATGAATCCAGAACTGAACCAGGACTGGACAGTTTTCATGTCAGGATTAAAAAAGACTCGAGTATTAACTCGTTTGTCGCATATTTGACCTAATTTACAACTAGGGCTGTTTCGAATGCCATTTTTTGAGCTTTGAAGCTTAGGTGGCAATCAATATCGAA
Organism: Perccottus glenii; assembly: GCA_024416835.2. Classification (NCBI taxonomy): domain Eukaryota; kingdom Metazoa; phylum Chordata; class Actinopteri; order Gobiiformes; family Odontobutidae; genus Perccottus; species Perccottus glenii. The sequence continues at coordinate 8,237,123 of CM044556.2, read as the reverse complement.
TATTCGAAGCTTCGGTGGGTGGGGCTAAATATATAATAATAGTGTCAGTTTGCATTTGTATCATCTTTCACGACTTCACGTTTCACTCTTCGGCATCGTAAATGTGTTGCGGCAGACCCAGTGTAGTGAAATAAATCACTACGTTCGCCAACGGGCGGTTCAAGCATGAGTGAGAATGAGTCCGCGATGGAAGTCACATGTTGAAAAAAATAAAAAGAATATTCGAATCTCAAAACTGAAAATCGAATGCCACCCCACCGAACGAATATTCGAAAATTCGATTATTCTAGTACAGCCCTATTTACAACGTCCACTTATTTGACCTCATTTACAACACGTTAGGTTCAAATGAATGCAATTTGCGTTCATTGTTTCGCTTTTGAGGTAGTACAACAGATTAGTCGTTCTCCGTAAGTCTCCGTGAAGACTTCACGGAGCTAGCATAGCCAGGCAATGCAGCCAAAGAGCGAGCGGAGCGAGCGAGAGAGAGAGAGCGCGCGGAGCGGCGAAGAGAGAGATTATAGATTAAATTAACATATAAAATCTTACACGTTTGTCAACAGAAAAAGTGTGAAAGATCCCAATTGACCGTGCTGTTGCTTTATGCAAGAAGATTGTGAGTTCCTTTTCAGGAATACAGGAATAACATTAAAAAATACATTTAGCAGTTTGGCTTTCCTTAGGATCTATGTAACCTGTTCTGAAATGATTCTATTATAATTTATATATCGCAATATATATCGTTATCGCAAGAGGCTGCAATGTATATCGCAATATGGATTTTTGGCCATATCGCCCATATGAAGGAGTACTAGGCATTATGCAGGATTCCAGGCTGTTGTCAATAAAGCACCAGGTCCTGAGCTTTAGCTTTAGCCTCTTTAGATTTTGTAGTATTTTCCTTTTGTCTGTGAGCTGTGTTTGATAAAAGCTAAACACTCAAACATCCTCCTCGTGTAAACAAAGGATAAAATACAGAAAACAGTGTATTATCAACATTTTTCATTCATTTTCTCCTGGACAGTGGCTAGTAAGTCGCAGGGCTGACATTTAGAGACAGACAACCATTCACTCTCACATTCATTTACTAAGGCCACTTTATAGTTGCCAATTGACCTATACATACATGTCTTTGGACGGTGGGAGGAAGCCGGAGTACCTGGAGAAAACCCACGATAACACGTGGAGGACATGCAGACTCCTCACAGAAAGACCGGAGTCGGCCGAGAATGTTTGAGTCAGCTGGGTTTTGAACTCATGACCTTCTTGCTGTGAGGCAGGAGTGCTAACCACTCTGCACCCCGTATTATCAACATTCTTCTCCATATTGTTTAAGAGGCTGTAGGTGTGGAATAAATGAGACTTTACTTTAAATAATTATATTCAAACACATATCCTTATATTAAAAATTTTCGGACTCCTCGTGGTGAGGTAAGTTAACTAAGGTCCAAGCGGACCTTGGCTGATTTAAATTTTTTTTTTTTAAGACCCCTGCACTACCTCAAGACATTTTTGTTAATGTAAAATATACCTCATTGTCATGTTCTATCTAGACAGAGAGTCGGTTATAGAGTTATATTCATCTTTAAATAAAAAATTTAAAAAAATAATATTGTGACAGTTGTTTTCCCTTTGGTATCAAAAATGGTATCGAATAACGATATTTTTGAAGGTATCGTATCAAAGTTAGAAATTCCAGTAATCTGACAACACTAGTGTGTACAGGTTACAACAGTGTGGCTAGATAGCACACTGTGGCTGTAATGTATACAATGCACACTGTGGCTGTAATGTATACAATTTTTGTCTTCCCAACACAAACACTCGCCCCTACTAGGATATGAGGAAAAAATTTTTTTTTTTTTTAAATACATTATGGATCGCTCTCATTGTTTGGTACAAAATAATAAAACAGGGTACACAGTGGATTGTAGGAAATCTCGGGAAGAATCAGCCTAGCTGTTAATACGTTTAACCAATACATTTTATGACCCTGCAATGAATTTTTACTCCCGTTTTGCTGAGGTTAAGGAGATACATATGCGTAGTTTGGTAACTATATCTGTTTCGTTAATATTTATCGTTATGGCTTTAAACGCGTCTCTTTCTTTTAGCATTCTTAGCACGCTCCAGCTAGCGGATAAACCGAATAGCAAAACCATAAATCTCTGCGATATAATAAATATACTGTACTATCCAGGTCACTATCAGAAACGCGTTAAACACTGACCTCCGATCCGATCATGTAATAGTCCCCATCCTCTTCAAGCTGAAATTTCACCGGCTTTTGCCCAAACGTTTTGCTAAGCGCCATGCTAGCACCGAATAACAAAGCTTTGCGATTCCCACTGCGCACGCGTACACACGCGCACATCATTTGTCCTTCGTCGTTTTCCGTACCAAAACAAGGAAGCGTCAAAAACGATTAGAAAATGAATAGAATCCGCTGATAAACCGCTTAGAACAGATAGTATGGTTTTAAACCATTAATAATGCTTTAAATAACAGTGTTTTTTAGTTACCCTCATAAACATAAAACACCATCAACATGAATGTATGAAGGTATGAAAATATTTCGGTGTGTTGTTTGCGTAGATATTAGGCTTCAGCGGCGGGTGGAGATGGTTCGGAGCGTGTTTTTGGTTCGGGCCGCGCACACTGTTTTGACCTGGTCCATTACCCTCATTCTGTTCATACACAACACCGGTAAGAGTTTAATATGAGGCATTTTGACTTCACACAGTTTACCCCTCCCATACCGTCAGTCTTGTTCTGAAACAAATTATTTACCATTTTTTTGGAAAGAGAAGGTCGTCTAAACTCTGCGTCTATGTGTAAATGTAGCAGGGCGACCGCTACAGTAGCAAGAAAGAAAGGAATTATAACATGTTTTTCTAATACTAAATTAAAATTTATAATTATTTAAATACTTTATTGATGGAATAGATGTTTAGGTATTAAAGTAACAGATAGTGATAGGCGTAGTCAGATTGTATTTTTATATCAATAGCTTTTTATAAAAAATTGATAAATACCAATCAGGCCCAAGTGTATAAAATAAGACAGTAGATTTTTTTAATGACATTTGTAATAGATAATACTTAGAAACACTAAAACTTGACTGTGTGCACTGCAATATTTACTTAGAATCTTCCATTTGGAATTGGCATTTTAATAAACTTTTTTCCAGCTTTAGGGTTATTCAATTATTATGTATTAACAAACTGTCCTCATATTTTTAAATGCTATTATCTTTATTCTATTATTTGATGTTTTCAGTGGGTATTATCCTCTGTCATTGTTTTCAGAATTGCGCCGCTGTGAGGAGCAAGGAGATCTGCTGGTTCCCGTTTGTTCTTCCTTCTCGTTGTTCTGTCGGTGCTGTTATACTTTGCTGTGTCTTTAATGGACCCTGGCTTTGTTCTCACAGACTCTGCCAAGGTTGGGAACAAAAACATAGACTATGGAAGAACTTCCAAATTTATGAAGTGAATATACAGTATAGTTGGAATTTTTTAATTAAATTGTGGTGTTTTTTTCAGACTTCACTAGAAGAAACTGAACAGATGATTCCTGATTTGTTGACTCCTCGTTCGCCGCTGTGGTTACTGTCTTCTGCTGGTAAGAGATTTCAATTACAAATCTGGTTTTAGACACCATTTGACATTCTAATAAAACTTTGATTACTTTCCCATCTCTTCTTCTCAAACACTTGTCACTCCTGAAAGATATTTAAAGGTAGAAGCCTCTTTGTCAGCTGGCAATCCCAGACACACCTGGCAAGGGCTAAAAAGCTTGAGAAATGTCGCCCACAAGGGAGGGGAAAGAAACCTTCTGCTGAGGAAAGTAAGGGGCTAGAACCGGGTAACCATTCTGCCGCTTTGCAAACAATGTCCCTGTCACTGTCACAGGTGATCAGACCACTCAGGACATACGTACCTCCACTCACAAATAGTAGTTTTGAAATTAAAGAGAGGAATGTGTTTTATCTTTTCAAATCATTCAATTCAACAATTTAAGTATCTAGGAGAACTTGGAGTGGAATCCCTCGACGGACTGTGTCACAGCCAATGCACAACAAAGGCTGTACTTTTTAAAGAAACTTTTATCTTTTAATGTTGGAAAAAAAAAAGCTACTTTTATTGAGTAAGTATTTTAACGTTTTTCTATGTTTCTATGAGTTTGTCTGGCTGCCCTCTGGTCGCTGCTTCTGCCCTCCTCTATTAAAGAAAAATAAGCCCAAGCAATCATTCCACAGTGGCTCAGTGGTAGAGCCGTCATCCTATAACCGGAAGGCGGTGTGTGTGGCGGTTCGATTCCCGCTCTCCCCACAGTTCATACTGTCGTTGTGTCCTTGGGCAAGAAACTTAACCCTCCTTGCCTCCAGTGACACAGCACTGGTGTATGAATGCATGAGAATGTTGGGACAACGGGTGGAAATTAGCCTACGGCTACAATCTGGCATGTTTACATTCATGTGGTTGTGTCTCATGTATGTACATTAACATGCACTGTCCTAATCTAATAAATGAATTATTCATAACAAGCAATAAAATACCTTAGGTTGTACAATAGGATTTTTAACTGAATTATCCTCATGTTGTTTTCTTCTTTGTTGTCTTTATGTTACGTATGTTTATGTGGAGCCAGCCATGTGAAACTGTTGTAAAGCTATTTCCCTACAGAGACAAATAATGTCTTCTGTCTATTTTTCTCTTTAAGTTATAGTGGTGGCCTATTTGTGATTGTAACCTGTTTTTTTTATTTTATTTTTTGCAGCAACCAATGAGAGCACGCCACTGTGCCACTTGTAGACACTGTGTGCGTCGTTTCGATCACCACTGTCCCTGGATCAGTAACTGTGTGGGAGAAAGAAACCACCGAGTGTTTGTGCTGTACCTCGCTGTGCAGCTGTTCACTCTGCTCTGGGGCACCAACATTGCTCTGTACGTATTAAATCTGCATCTATATACTGTACAGTTGTGCTCATACCCTGTCAGAATATGTGATTTATTTTTTGGTAATTTTTCAGAGACTATAAATAATAACACAAAAACTCATAGTTAGTGGTTGGATGAAGCCATTTATTGTCAAATTGTATTTACTCTTTTTAAATCATAATGACAACAAAAACTACCCAAATGACCCTGATAAAAAGTTTACATACCCTGATAAGTTTGGTCGACACACGTGGACACAAACAGGTTTGAATAGCTACTGTACTAAAGGTAACCATCCTCACCTGTGATCTGTTTGTTTGTAATCAGTGTGTGTGTATAAAAGGTCAGTGAGTTTCTGGACTCCTGACAGACCCTTGCATCTCTCATCCAGTGCTGCACTGACGTTTCTGTATTCTGAGTCATGGAAAAAACAAAAGAATTGTCAAAGGATCTGTTGGAAAAGGTAATTGAACTGTATAAAACAGGAAAGAGATATAAAAGATATCCAAGGAATTGCAAATGTATTTAATATGAGGGATTCTGTTGAAACCAAACCAAGGTCAGGTAGACCAACAAAAATTTCAGCCACAACTGTCAGGAAAATTGTTTGGGATGCAAAGAAAACCCACATAATAACTTCAGCTGAAATACAGGACTCTCTGGAAAAAAAGTGGTGGCTGTTTCAAGATGCCCAATAAGGAGGCACTTGAAGAAAGAATGGGCTGCATGGTGGAGTTGAAGCCATTACTACTCAAATGCCACAAAGCATGTCGCATGTCACAATACGGCAAACTGCACAAACACAAGCCTCAAAACTTCTGGAACAAAGTCATTTGGCCACAACCATAAGCGTTACATTTAGAGAGGATTCAACAAGGCCTATGACACTATTCCTACTGTGAAACATGGAGGTGGATCGCTGATGTTTTGGGATGTGTGAGCTACAAAGGCACAGGAGACTTGGTCAAAATTGATGGCAAGATGAAATCAGCATGTTATGAGAAAATACTGGAGAAAAATCAGCACTCATCAGCCCGGAAGCTGCGCATGGGACATACTTGGACACTCCGAACTTGACAATGATCCAAAGCACAAGACCAAGTCGACCTGTCATTGGCTACAGCAGAATAAAGTGAAGGTTCTGAACTGGCCTCAGTCTCCTGACCTCAATATCATTGAGCCTCTCTGAGGAGATCTCAAACCTGCAGTCCATGCAAGACAGACAAAGAATATACAGGAACTGAAGGCTTTTTGACAAAAAGAATGGGCAGCTTTACCAATAAAATAAAGAGCCTCATCCACAACTACCACAAAAGACTTCAAGCTGTTATTGATGTTACACAGTATTAAGAACTGTATGTAAACTTTTGATCAGGGTCATTTGGGTAGTTTCTGTCATTATGATTTAAAAAAAGTACACACAGTTGTTTGACAGTAACCAACCGCTTCAACCAACCACTAACTATGAGTGAAAGAAAAGTTCTTGCAATATCATTCATATTCTCTAAAAATAGGCCAAAGGAATCACAAATTCTCCTAGGGTATGAGCATAACTGTACTTTTGGATTCTATAAAATATTTAGTGTCCAAAAACAAAAAATGATTTTGACTTATTCCTAGTTTAGTCATAAGGTTTGATCTTGTTTACTTTGGTCTTTTACCAGTTTTAGTCATGATTCAGGTCTGGTTTACACATGGCCGTATAATATAGCATCTGTGTATGATAGATTGAAAGACAGAAGTCAAGTTTTTGACTTGGTGGGTCTAGATTTAAAGACTGAGAAATCTTTGTCCATATCCAACCTAAAAGCAAACTGTGTAAGACATTGAACTTTTAAAAGTGGTTTTGAACAAAGATGGGCTACTACAGCATTGTTCAGTTTATTTCTCTGGGCAGGTTTAGGAACACTAATTTTTAGCTCTTTCCACTGGGATCCATTAAATGTGAGCGTTATGTGTTTTCTTTTTTTTTTTACATGATAGACAAATGCGCAAAGTGCTTTTTTTACGCTACAGTTTTCATATTTACAGGTGCTGGTTATATAATTAAAATATTATCAAAAAGTTGATTTATTTCCTAATTTCATTTAAAGTGAAACTTGTATATTATATTCACATCTGTCCAGGAATACAGATGAAAAAATACTTTCTGACTAACTCAGGCATATTTACAGAAATATTTATTAATATTCATGGTCCCTAGAATAAAATAAAAAAAGAAAATATGCCCTTTCATCAGCTTATATTACAAGAATGGAATATCAAGGTATGTAGAATGTATAATGTGATTGATTATACGATAATGTGATTAATATGATGTGATTATCATGACATCTTTAAACCGCGCATTCCTTCAAACCAAATATCTAAACTACCTGAACTACACATAGGTGGTTGTTACCTTACTTCATTTTTCCACAAGTGTCGACCACGCCTCATGTCTCTTCAGGTCCGGTTTCTCCCCCAGTGTGTCATGGGAGCACTGGTTCAGAGTAAACGTCTTCCTGTTGGCAGCGCTGGCTGTGGTGGGGGTCTCTTCGCTGGTGGTCCTGGTGCTGCTGGGTTGCCATCTTTACCTGGCATCAGTGAACTGCACCACGTGGGAGTTCATGTCCCGCCACCGTGTCTCGTATCTGAAAAACACGGCTGGCGAGGAGAACCCTTTTGATCGAGGCATCATGTGTAACCTGTGGAGCTTTTTCTGCCTCTGTCGCGCCGTGATTTGGGAACAGGTTTATGTCAGAAAGGTTCCCACAACGAACTCGGTTTAATGTTGTTATGGGACAAAACTAAAGAGATTTTGTAATTTTTGTACTGTAACCACATGTAAAGGGATTGTCTGTAAAAGATGGTGTACCCATTTTGGTAAAGCGGACAGGAGCATTTACGCAGGGTTTGTGTTATGTATGGCTGTGAATGGAGCCTTTAAAAACACACTTCCAGACAGGACTAAAAAAAATAAATAAATCAAAGAAAGTGTCAGAAGCTATTTACATATTTGTTGTAATATTTGTTCCTTATACATTTAGAAACAATGCTGGGTTTCATTATATTTTCATCACATTCTTCACGGATCATACATTTACATAGGAATTCAATTAGTTTGAACTGTTTTAAGTGTTCAAAATGATTCCATCTTTGGTCTAACTTGGTCCAAGACTGAACATGGACCAGTTAGACTTTCCTCAGACCTCTTCCAGTCTGACGTACGCTGGTTTTGCTTTTGACTCGTCTCATATTGGCCGTGTCGTGGTTAATAGTTTTTAGAATTTCAAGTGTTGACCGGAAGCAACAGAAGTTTGGCGCAAATCATAAACGTTACAAATTGATATGTACACATAAACATAACTCTCACCTGTCAGTTTATCCAATCACATGCACTTTCATCACAGGCAGTTTTGTAAAACCCTTTTTTAATTCAAACGTTTTTGTGTTTGCCATAAGTTTACATAATTTTTTACTCAGTTTTTAGTTCAAATGCACTTTTATTAATGAATCTTTGTTACTTCCACCCGTCAAGTGTATACAATAGAATTTCTACTGCCCCCATTTACAGCAGTAGAGAAAATGCACTAATAGAACCATATTAACAAAAGACTATTCCCCTAACATCATTTGTTAGTGCAGTGTCTGTTGCTTTGTCTCCAAATGAGAATGTGTCTGGCAAAATCAAGAGTCTTGACTAAAAACACCACCATCTGTCTGTTGGGATTGGAAGTGCAGTAAAACTAAAACGCAAACCCCTTCATTAGTTGAACTGAACATAGACTGGTTAGACTTCCCTCATATCTCTTCTAGTCTAACTGGTTTTGGTCTTGACTCGTTTCACGGTGGTCTTTACTTATTTTCTCTTTTAACCACATCTTATTAACAAATGATATAATAAGAAGGGAATTAGATTTATATAGCGCTTTTCAAGTCCATTATTCATTCACTCTACTGTACACTCTGGTAAACCACCAAATATACTCACACATTCAGAGGCAAGGTGGGTGGACACAACGTCAGTATAAACTGGGGAGAGCAGGATTTGAACCGACAACCTTACAGTTATCTGACAACCACTCTACCACCTGAGTCACTGCGCCAAATTCATTCCAAAACCCGTGAGTAAAATCTTTCTTTAGTACATGTCTTTTTTTCGTGATCATAATTGTAAATAGTGAATAAAAATAAATTAAAAAAAGAGAGTCAAGCCAGAGTCTTTACAAACTTTTGACTGTATTTATTACATTGCTTTTGTATTTCTTGATGGTTACATTAAAACACTGATGATGATGTGCTGTTGCGGTGGGTTATGTCTCAAACGGACAGACGTGATGGATGGACATTCCTGGTCTGGTTACATTAGTGTTTACACCGAAGATGACAGAGAAGCAGCATCAACGTAAAGTACTACAGAGACATCTCCTGGTTTAAGTCTTCTGTTAAAACAGCAGTCAGTGGAATACAGAGGAAACACCACTTTGTCAGTCAAATTGATCGATTTCTTCACACTTGTGCCAGTCAAGCATTCCCTTTCTCAACAATGTCTTCATTTATTAAGATATATTGTACTTTTTTGTTTGCAAAATCTTTTTAGGTTTTGCTTCACAATGAACTTAGTTTTGATTTTAGCTAAATAATAAAAAATTGTCACTGATAATCCATATTGCAACATCAGTAACAGAAGTAGCCAACCATATCCCTTCATCTTATGAAGTGGAATGGGTCTGGAATCCCTTTTATTTCCTTTGAAGCTATTTAGACAGCTCCCAGTCCGGCCTATTATTTGCTGAATTGAATAATCTTGGTGATCTTGTGGCAGATTTGATAAACTGTAAATCTACAGTAAGAATGCTTTCAAAACATTATATTGAATTCTTATTTTGTGATTAAGTGATTAAAAAGAAAGATTTAAACAATTTCAGTACATTTACTGAGTAGCTTGTTTAAGCTCTCTCGGCTGGATTACTCTAGTCTACTTGTAGTCTATTACTCTGTGCTGCTGTGTGACTCTGGAGCATGCTCAGTGCGCTGTGTCGGACCTTAATCAGAGTAAGCCATAGACATGTGGCAATTGCATTATCAAGCTGTGTTACTCCGATTTAGAGAAATTCAAATGGCTCTCACGTTAGAGTAAGAAGTTTAAAACTCTATGGAAATAATTTAAATGTCTCTACCTGCCTGTAAACGTATTAAAATATTGTGACTTGTAACTTTACCCTTTACCTTCAAATCAACAACAGTTTTTCTAGAATATACTGTCACAGAGATCTGTTTCAGTAGAACTGACCTCAGTTTGTTTGGCTTACTGTTCTTTTTGCAAATGCTGTGGTTGGAGCCGAACAAGAAGGATTTTCCTGACTGTATGACCTCACAAATCTCACAAGAATCCAGCTGCTGCGTGAGATAAAGGTTCAACATTTGTAGACCCAACTACAGATTGTCTGTGGGTGTAGACCCTTCATATCTTTCTGTGTCGTGAGGTAAATCCCAGACACACTCATGATGCTGAGTTTAGATCTCTAAGGAGGCCAGGACTGTTCTTTTTCACCCTAAAGCTAGTTCCTAATGGCATTTGCTGTATGTCTGGGATTAATGTTCTGCTGCAGATAAAATGTTAGTCCAATCAAACTCCTCCCTGATGGTACTGCATTCTTTACACTATTATTTTTATGGAAGACATTACATAAACCCACTCATGTTCATGAAGAGATCCTTTTCTTTGGGTAAACTACACACTGCTATTCTTATATTGCACGTTTCATACGCCAGTATCACACAATATGATTTGCTAATTCAAACTACATATGCATCTCTTTTATTCTCCGGCTATTATGGCTATATTAGTATCATTTATACACAGTATTATTCTATGGCTTCTTCTATTTGACTTCGGTGAATATAATAGTTGCTACAGTGCACTAGTTTCACATATTGCACATGCGTTTCTACTGATATGTGAGGAGCTTCAACAAGCCAACGACAGATATCATTTGACTTGGAAAAAAAAGGAACTATTACAACTCAGTCTCTATAAGCATGTCATATTTCTACAGACCACAAATATGTGGAATAGCATAGTTTCCTTATTCATAGATAATTAAGGTCTGCTCTTTTACCCACAGAGGCACCTTTAACTAAGACTATTTATGTTCAAATGTATCGAGTCTATGCACTGGATTGATTCCACATATTTAGGGGTTAGTAGAAGTTAGTTAGAGAGTTGCTTAAGATTTGAGTCATTAGTTTGGTCCAAGGCAGTGAGTGGAGCCTGTCACAGTGATGCATAGAAAAAGCTACGACAGTCGTTAGAACAGAAAAGAAGCAAAGGCCACAAAGCAAGCGACTTGTCTTTTAACAGAGACGCTTTGACGTTGGATAAATACAGCAACGCTGTCCCGTTTGAATCCCCTTTAGGATTATGTATTGAGGCTTTTGTATTCAATAAAAATAAAGCCTTGTTTCCACTGAGTGTTAAAGTACAAGTCGGGATTCTTTAAGAGTTGTTTACATTGTCCAAAAAAGTACTAATATCAAAAACATGTCAGCCGCCCCCTGGTGTGGTTGGCAACTAAAAAATGTATTTAAAAAAAGCACACCACACAAGTTGTGTTTCTACGTCAGAGTGGACTTTTATCATGTGTGGCTATTGACTGCATTAAAGCAACACTGTGTCACTTTTTGGGCCAAAATTTGGAGCTGGAAAATTATTCAAATAATAGCCTCACATTAATTTTGATGGATTTCGGATAAACAACAAAGAGCCCCTTTTAAAGACAGTGTGCCTGGTTTGACAGATATACTTTTGTAACTGTGAGTTGCATGGTACACTACCATTTACTGAGAACACATACTGAGCCAGAATTTTGCCACAGCATTTGTCTCCTTTAGTGGGTGTAAACCCTGAAAAGTTACATAGTGTTGCTTTAAAGAACTGGTGTGTAGTGGTGCAAAAGGTTGTATATTCAGAAGTACGAAGCACTATACTCCTGCAACAAACGTCCTTACAATGGTTAATTGTAGTTGTAGCGGTGTGTTTGAAACATGCACTATCCCCCTCTGGCATATCTGGCATATCTGAGCTGCCACCAACTCGACACAAGTCTCGAGTCATGTTCACACGAGAATAACAAATTGCTTTACAGAAATTCAATAGAGCAACCTCCCGCAGTATTATTTTACATTTAGTCATTTAGCAGACGCTTTTATCCAAAGCGACTAACATAAGGTTCCTATTCACCAGTGTTACAGCTGGAACACCACTGGAGGCAAGGGGGGTTAAGTGTCTTGCCCAAGGACACAACGACAGTATGAACTGTGGGGAGAGCGGGATTCGAACCGCCAATCTTACGTTTAAAGGACGACTGCTCTACCACTGAGCCACTGCCCCATGATGAGCATATAATCTCGCTCAAACCAAAATGACATTTATTTTATCATCAGTCATGGCGGAGCCACCAAAAGAGAAAAGAAAACCTTTGTCTGAAGATTCTAGGAAGAGAAAACATCAGTCAGACCGAGAGAGAGCTTGTTCTCGAGTCAACCTTGGCCAAGCTTTTACAGAATGGCGTTGGCTCAAACAAAGTGAAGGACTCAAAACAGATTTCGACATGGCTTTTATGTTGTTGAACTTGTAAGGTACTTTGCCTAACAACTTTATATTCTTCTTATTTCCATTAGATTGATTGTCATTTTATGTCCTTTGAGATATAGCTATGGTTATATGACAGCATGACACATGAGAGCTTACAACTCACAGAGATGCAAGCATGCTGTTACTACGCCGTGAAGAGTGTTTGTTTCATTTATGTGAGACAACAGCAGTTCAAACTGTAGTTTCAATATTATACTAAATGCCCTTAATATTGTTTACATAGTGTCAGCGACTGGCCTCACTTTTAGACCCAATGCAAGATTCCACAAGGCCAAGGCTACTCCATTGTTATGACAATAAAATGTACAATAAATTAGATGGTAAAATAACAAAGTGAGAAATAATAATGTTTCAAAAGTGATTTTTTTTTTATATTCAATGTTTTGGTTGACAGTAAAAAAACAATGAAAAAAAGTATATATTATGACTTTATAAAGACAATTTCTAAAATTACCCACCTCCATCAAGATTTTAATTTCTTGTACTGTATTTGCCATTTCTTTTAAAACTAGTGTGGCTGGTAGTAGGAGGTTTTACGTTAGTGTGATTTACTGAAGCTGTAGGAGGAGCTGTGCAAATCTTACTTTTAGTTCTGCTTTAAGAAACTTTAGAAGCAGACAGCTGGCATAAAATATATAGCCCTAGTCTAACTCAAACTAGACTTAAATGATGCTTTTGCAAGTGGATAACTTTTTGGCATTGATTTGTCTTCAAATTCTTGTTGGTTTATAATATTTTTGGTACGTGTTTACTGCTTATTCAAATTCAAACTCTACATTTCATCGTGTTTATTAAATTCTTTATATTACCATGTATTAATTTGCACATATTTAAATGAGAGTTAAACAAAACGCTGTACAACTGAATCTCCTGCAGGCTGAGTTTTGATAGCCTGGCCAGCCATTCTAATTTAATAATAATTTCTATTATTAGTCTGGTCTAGGACAATTGTAGTTTGAGTCCCAAGAGGCGGGACAAATGGAGGCAGATTAAACCAATCAGAGAAACAAAGAACCTGACGTAAGCAATGCAGTAAGACTAGTTTCACTTTATGAGTTTTCACATAAAGCCCGCCCCGTTTTAGATGAACCACTTGATGATGTTGGGACAAAAAGACAAAAAAAAATACTACTGGAAAAATGGCTATTGCAGAGAGCTGGGAGCAACCAAGGCTTTTGACCAAAAGCCATCCGACTTGTAGCATAACACTAAGAGGAAACGTGACATAACTTGGTCACATTCTGTAATCTCAAAATGTAATAAAACCAATGGTATTTTATGTCTCCACCCTGAGCTTCCATCTTATGATACATTTTCGTCATTTATCCGTGTAAAGCGCAGAAGTCGAAGTCGGCGAATGCGTCCTGCTGCTCGGGCGTGAGACTGCAGGGCGTCGACGGGGGAGACAGGACCGGCTGGAGCTGAGTGAAGTCACTGTCAAAGTTACTCACGTCCAGAGACTCTTTGATGGAAGGCAGAAATGGAGGCTTCACCTTTTTGGCCAGAAGAGCATCCCAGTCGATCACCTGCAACACAAAAGGACCATTAACACATTCAAATCCTAAGACAATATTTGGTTTCAGCATTTATTCAGCTTTATCTCTAGCTCCTGCTTAACCTGACAACTTATCACTGAATGTGTTTACATGCACCTTGGTCTCACAGTTTTGAGCCTTATCTCTGTGATGTTCATATTAGGGACAAGACCTTTACATGTGTACTGATATTACTGTTAGAGAATATATTTGAGCATACTGGATTTATTCTCATTACGAAATCTGAGCTTAGCCCTGTTCAATGCTTACAGATTACAGATACAGACTTACAGCAGATATTTTTCAGCCATTCAGAAATAAAAATAACATGTGATGGGCTTTGACCGGAAGAAGCTGTCCTGTCACTGCCAGGGTTAGGCAGTGACAGGACAGTCACTGTCTGCGTGACTGTAGGACGAGGAACGGGTGGAGAAAACACTGAAGAAGCATCTGTATAGCCTACACAAAAGTTTTGCTTGTGTTTAACTAAACAGAAAACCACTGAAGCTAATCAATTCTTTGTTTTTACATTTAACAACAGTGCTGTCTGGCACCAGCACAATAAAAAGCTACATAAAGCAACTGTTTTGTGGAATATCTTTCGGTTAATATCAGTAAAGGAACAGTTGTAATTTTCTTTTGGGACTGCATATATAGAGTCTTAGGGCTCACTCAAACCAGGACCACTTGAATTGTTTGTGCCTATGTACGATTGGGGAGGGGTCTCTGGCCACCACTGACCTGCACTCACACATGCAGAAACAATCCGTGCCTGGGCCCAGAGACGCCTTCTGTCTGTTTACTTCAGTTTGTTTTCTTCATTACGGCTTGATTAGATAACATCTATCATTTACGTCACCTTTGTTTAAAAGAAGCGCAAAATCTCACAGCACCTAGTAAAATGGTACAGTGGAGAACGTAAGTCGAGCAGTGTTGACTTTGTGTCATTTTGAGTTGCATTAGTAAGAAACGGTCCTCCATCACATTTCTGGAATATGGCATCCATTACATCATATGCATGACTTGTCGTGCAAGTGCGTGTGGTGTAATATTTTATATGTTATGTGTTTTAAACTATGTAGACCCAGTTAGTTATTCATTTAAACATTTAATATAAAAGATAAAACCTAATGTCAGACACACACCCAGGAAGGACCAGATAAAGACACAGGTGTCTGTCATCGAAAGTGACAGAGCCAGACAAGGAGTAGCTCAAGGCCAGACAGAAATGACATCAGGCCCAGAGCCTTGCACAATGATATCAGAAAGAGTTATTACTTTACTGATATCAAAACTGTATAAAAGCTTATTTCTAAACCTTAAACGCTTAAACACTAAATGTACTTTTGGACCATTTATTGTCATTATATTGGAAATCATATTTATCATTGTTTCTGATGGAATAAGATTTACCTCAAAAAATGTTTCTCCTTTGATCTCATTTGCATCTCGTTCTCCAGAACCAAGTCTCTTTAAAGGGTTTCTCTTCAGCAGCTGCAAACAGATCGTTTGTTCCACATTAAACAGCTCTCCAAACACTGACTGCAGAAGTAGATGGATGAGGAAAACAATGAAGAGGTTATTGGTCGATACCTTTAACAGAATAGAGACGGCGTCTGGAGGAATTGATGCTGGATACTGGATGTCATCATTTACAATGCTGTCGAACACTTCCTCCTCGTCTTCACCGGGAAACGGAGACTAACAACAACAAAGCAGATGAATGAAAAGAGGACCCAACGGACACTGCTTTAAAGGCTATGTCTATCAATGAAGAGTTTCTAAAAGAATTTTCAGGGGACAAAAAAATACTTTGGTATTTGTAACTTATTCCTTAGAGTGTGCTGAGAGCTATCAACAGAGAAGAAGAAATAATAATATCCAAAAGCACTCACCTCTCCAACGAGCATCTCGTAAATAAGGACCCCCAGGCCCCACCAGTCCACAGCACGGGTGTAGTTATCATCAGTCAGTACTTCAGGGGCCAGAAACTCAGGGGTCCCACAGAACGTTGAGGTTCGATCTCCATGGCCCATCCCTGAGGAAACATTATGAGAAAGAGAAAGCATTCACGGGATATCTACTGTATACTGTTACAGCTCAGACTTATATATATTGCACTTTTAGTCTCAACCTTTAGACCAACCATTAGAAAGCTCAATACAAATAGCTCTTTTTTGGGGGGGGCTCATTAAGGCTGTGCGGTGGCCCCCTTGGCAGAGCGCTACCACATTCTTGGGAGATCGAGAGGACTGGTTTAACTAAAGGCATTCGTTTGGAGACTCTAGTTGAGGTAGTGGAGCAACAGACACACAACAGGATGGATGCTATACTGAACAACTTGGACCATCCCCAGCACCACGACTCTACAGTCAACCAGTCTGTGGAAGAGGAAGTCTGAATATTTTCATTTTAAAGACTCTGGGGATTAATAAAATTGGACTGATCTATATTATTGAACTATAGTAAACAAGCTAATGTAAGTTTACTAGCTGACTAGTGTTTGTCTGTGTATAAAGACTGAAATACAATTTTAAATGATTCACCTTCTTTACAGAGTCCAAAGTCTGTGATTTTGACAAATCCATCTGCATCCATCAGAATGTTGTCCATCTTCAGATCTCTGCAGTCAAGATAGTGAGAGTTACAGTGATGCCATTGGTTGGTTTAAGTCACATGACCTCACTACAGCCTGCGTGTAACTCACCTGTAAATTATTTTATTCAGATGGAGGAACTCTAAGCCCAGCACCACACATGCCGAATAAAATCTGAAAACAAACAAGAACTTAAAAATGTTTCTCTTATAAAACTATTAAAATTGACTTTTAACCTCAAACAATAGTAATATAATATACATCTAATTAGCACTGCAGAGTCTGTGTATATAGTGTCATAAATTACAGTGAGGACTTGTAGCTAATCCCACGAGAATCACCTGGTCTGCTCTTCTGAGAAGACATCGTTGTGGATGTGGATCATTAGGTCTCCTCCAGGAAGATACTCCATCACAAAACACACGTGATCCTCGGTCTGGAAACAGCCGTGGAGGTTCACCAGGAATGGGTGTCTGGACGCGTTTATCATTTCAAAAATGCGCTTCTCACTCATCAGGCTGCACATAACACATAACAGCAATACATACTTGGTTTTAGAAAACATTCATTCATTTGTCATTTATGGGTTTTTGGGGCTGGAGTCTATCCCAGCTAACATTGCACAGCAGCTCTATTCTTCCATCCATCCATCCATCTTCTACCGCTTATCCGGCGCCGGGTCGCGGGGGCAGCAGTCTAAGCAGAGACGCCCAGACTTCCCTCTCCCAAGACACTTCCTCCAGCTCTTCCGAGGGGATACCGAGGCGTTCCCAGGCCACCCGAGAGTAGGGATGGGTATCGTTAAGGTTTTAACGGTATTACTACTCTTACCGATACTGCTTAACGGTCCGGTACTTTAACGGTATTCTTATCGGTACTTTGTGTTGTGTGTGTGTGGGTTTTTTTTTAAGAACAAGTTGAGAACAGAATTAACATTTCTTTATTTTTTTTAAATTAATAAAACAATTATTTGTAGTGCAAGAAACAGCCATGTTTGAACAAATAGCTATTAAACACACACACACATTAATATATATATATATATATATATAGTAAACTAACTTGAAGTGCTGTGCATTTAAGTTAGCCAAATAAATGTTTACATTTACATACTGATTTTTCTTTATTTGGAATTTTAAAAACAAAAGAAATCAACAGAATTTCTACATAAGGTTAACAAACCAGGGAGATTTTACATTTTTTTTAAATGACGTGAACAACGTTGATTCAACATGATTTTAGCATAACGTTACATACCAGACGTAGATGGGGCAACAACCAGAGATGAGCTAGCTAGCCAGTTGAAAACTTTGCATTTCTCTGTCTGCACATAATGCACTCTTGAAAGGTGCTTAGACAGATTGCTTGTGTTTCCGCCCTTACATGCAAACATTTTGTTGCACTTATGACAACGAGCGTTGTCTGCATTAACTCTAGAGAAGTGTAACCACACTTTGGAACGTTATGCTCTCTCCGCCATCGTCACTCTTTGTATTAAGCGGAGGTTTTCGTAATGTTGCGTGTGTGCGTGCGCCGCGCTCGTTGTGTTGTGTGTGACAAAGCGCTGTGACAGACAGCCTCCGCGGCGCGCATGAGAGATCTCGCAGATCTCACAGACAAACGTCTTAATATAATCCACATTAGAAATGTTTGGTGAGATAAAATGTGCACGATAACATATTATTAAGCGAAAATACATAGTACATTCATTTTTTCTCCTCCAGTACCGAAAGCAGAACCGATAGCGTCAGATCTTGTTGATCTTGTTGGTCTTTCATAATTTAGCCCCGGGGCCAGTTTAATACCGGGGCCAGTTTAATACCGGGTTTCGGTACCCATCCCTACCCGAGAGACATAGTCCCTCCAGCGTGTCCTAGGTCTTCCCCGGGGTCTCCTCCCGGTGGGACATGCCCGAAACACCTCCCTAGGGAGGCATCCAGGAGGCATCCGAAACAGATGCCCGAGCCACCTCAGCTGGCTCCTCTCGATGTGGAGGAGCAGCTGCTCTACTTTGAGCTCCTCCCGAGTGACCGTGCTCCTCACCTTATCTACATTTACATTTATCCAAAGCGACTTACATTGTTCTAATGTAATTACCAGTGTTACAGTCACTGGAGGCAAGGTGGGTTAAGTGTCTTGCCCAAGGACACAACGACAGTATGAACTGTGGGGAGAGTGGGAATCGAACCGCCTACCTTCCGGTTGAAAGACGACCACTCTACCCACTGAGCTACTGCCGCCCATATATATATACATGGCAAGTGGTCGTGTCTTAAATTACCTGTTTTCCCTGACCGGGAATCGAACCCGGGCCGCGGCGGTGAGAGCGCCGAATCCTAGCCACTAGACCACCAGGGAAAGATGGTGGTCTAGTAGTTATCTCTGAGGGAGCGCCCCGCCACCCTGCGGAGAAAGCTCATTTCGGTCGCTTGTATCCGGGATCTTGACCCAAAGATCATGACCATAGGTGAGAGTAGGAACGTAGATTGACCGGTAAATCGAGAGCTTTGCCTTACAGCTCAGCTCCTTCTTCACCACGACAGACCGGTACATCGACCGCATCACTGCAGAAGCTGCACCGATCCGCCTGTCAATCTCACGCTCCTCCTTCCTCACTCGTGAACAAGACCCCAAGATACTTGAACTCTCCACTTGAGGCAGGATCTCTCCACTAACCTGAAGGGGACAAGCCACCCTTTCCGACTGAGAACCATGGTCTCAGACTTGGAGGTGCTGATCCTCATCTCAGCCGCTTCACACTCGGCTGCAAACCGTCCCAGTGCACACTGAAGGTCCTGGCTTGATGGAGCCAACAGGACAACATCATCTGCAAAAAGCAGAGACGAGATCATGTGGTCTCCAAACCAGACTCCCTCCGGCCCCTGGCTGCGCCTAGAAATCCGGTCCATAAAAATAATGAACAGGACCGGTGACAAAGGGCAGCCCTGCCGGAGTCCAACATGCACTGGGAACAGGTCTGACTTACTGCCGGCAATGCGAACCAAGCTCCTGCTCCAGTCGTACAGGGACCGGACAGGCCTTAGCAAAGGGCCGGCCCCGGACCCCGTACTCCCAGAGCACCCCCACAGGGCGCCACGAGGACACAGTCGAATGCCTTCTCCAGATCTACAAAACTCATGTGGACTGGTTGGGCAAACTCCCATAAACCCTCCAGCACCCTGGAGAGGGTATAGAGCTGGTCCAGTGTTCCACGACCGGGACGAAAACCACATTGTTCCTCCTGAATCCGAGGTTCAACTATCCGCATTCTCCTCTCCAGTACCCTGGCATAGACTTTCCCGGGAGGCTGAGTGTGATCCCTCTGTAGTTGGAAACACCCTCCGGTCCCCTTCTTGAAAAGAGGGACCACCACCCCGGTCTGCCAGTCCAGAGGTACTGTCCCCAATCACACGCTGATGTTGTAGAGGCGTGTCAACCAAGACAGCCCTACAACATCCAGAGACTTGAGGTACTCGGGCGTATCTCATCCACCCCGGCGCCTTGCCACCGAGGAGCTTCCCAACTACTTCAGTGACTTCGGCCTGGGTGATGGACGAGTCCCCCTCCGAGCCCTCGGCCCCTGCTTCCTCAGCGGAAGACGTGTTGGTGGGGTTGAGGAGATCCTCGAAGTATTCCTTCCACCGTCCAACAATATCCCCAGTTGAAGTCATCAGGTTCCCACCTCCACTGTAAACAGTGTTGGCTGCTTCCCCCTCCTGAGGCGCTGGACGGTTTGCCAGAATTTCTTCGAGGCCGACCGATAGTCTTTCTCCATGGTCTCACCGAACTCCTCCCAGACCCGAGTTTTAGCCTCCACGACCACCCGGGCTGCAGTCAGCTTGGCCTGCCGGTACCTATCAGCTGCCTCAGGAGTCCCACGGGCCAACCAGGCTCGGTAGGTCTCCTTCTTCAGCTTGACTGCATCCCTTACATCCGGTGTCCACCACTGGGTTGGGGGTTGCCACCACGACAGGCACCGGAGACTTTACGGCCACAGCTTCGAGTGGCCGCATCGACAATGGAGGTGGAGAACATGGTCCACTCGGACTCAATGTCTCCAACCTCCCTCGGGATCTGGTCGAAGCTCTGCCGGAGGTGGGAGTTAAAGGTCTTTCTGACAGGGGGCTCTGCCAAACGTTCCCACAGTATGTTTGGGCCTGCCGAGTCTGTCCAGCTTTCTCCCCCGCCATCGGATCCAACCCACCACCAGGTGGTGATCAGTTGACAGCTCCGCCCCTCTCTTCACCTGAGTGTCCAAGACATACGGCCGGAGGTCAGATGAAACAACTACAAGTCATCGATCTCCGACCTAGGGTGTCCTGGTGCCACGTGCACTGATGGACACCCTTATGCTTGAACATGGTGTTCGTTATGGACAAACTGTTGCTAGCACAACATGCATGTCAATACCAGCAGAACAGAATTCACACAGGAAAGCTGTCAATCCCATGACTTTCTTGCAGTGACGCTGGAGTGCTAACTACTCAGTCACTGTTTTAGCATTCCAAAGAAAGAATTATTAAACTATGTCTATGTCTATATATTACAACAATGGTTAGCACTCCTGCCTCACAGCAAGAAGGTTGTGAGTTCAAAACCAGGCCCACTCAAATATTCTCGGCTGACTCCGGTCTTTTTGTGAGGAGTCTGCATGTCCTCCACGTGTTACTGTGGGTTCTCTCCGGGTACTCCGGCTTCCTCCCACCGTCAACACATGCATGAAAATAACAGGTTAATTGGCAACTCTAAAGTGTCCCTAGTGAATGAATGTGAGAGTGAATGGTTGTCTGTCACTGTCTGTCTCTAAATGTTAGCCCTGCGACTAACTGGCCATTGTCCAGGGTGTACCCCACCTCAGGCCCAAAGCTGCTGGGATAGGCTCCAGTCACCCGCGACCCCTAACGGGACTAAGCGTCAGAAAATGAATGAATGAATATTTTACAACAGACCTAGTTTGATTTCCTCAGTTTCATATTTAACTTCACAAACTACAGTAGCCTCAGAGGGTCAATCTCAAACTACAACAGCCTCTGAGGGGTTATTAGTCCATACATTCACTGACCTATCAACTTCATCCCGGGTCACAATGTCTTTTTTCTTCAAGGCTTTGACGGCGTGAAGTTTCCCCGTTTTCTTAAACTCCGCCAACAAAACCTAAGCAGAAATATTTATGACCAGAATTCAAGTCAAAGGGGCACAAGAATGAACCAAATAAATATAGGATTTTACATAGATTACCTTTCCAAAGTGTCCTCTACCCAAAACAGAGATGTATCTGAAATCTTCCATCTTCATCCTACAAAAAACACACATTAGTTTTGAAAAACTTGTGTTTATCATTGAGGATTATAAAATATGATATGATATGATGAGTTTTACTTCAAAGCAGAAACAGGCCGATCTTCATTTTCTTCCAAATCACTCATGGATGACTAAAAACCAAAAAACAAATTTATATGAATAATAATAATAATATCAGTATAAGTGACATGTTAATATGGTGCTGCTGTATAAGTATTTGATTAAATAAGATTAAAGATATAAGATTAAATGAAGTTGAAGTTGACCTTAGTGTGGTAAAAGTTCCATCTCAACTTGTCAATGAAATCATTTAAAGCACATAACATGGAAATGCTTTCTAAAATGACCAATACATAGGATTTTACCTGTAACTGCTGCATACATTATTATAGCATTATGGTTTGATTTGATTTGATTCAATTTATTGTCATTACAACTGTACAAGTACACTGCAACGAAAAGCTTATTTAGTGGTGCAACATATTACATTTATACATAGATAACACACAAGGTTGCAGGCCACACCAGTGCGCCATTACAGCGCTCCGATGATCCTCCGGAAAATGAAATAAGGCATTGTACAAACATAGCAACATCACATGTGCAGACATAACAGACAGGTAGTTATAACAACAGTAGCAGTTACAACATAAACAACAGTAGCAGTTCGAACAAAACAAGTATAACAAGAATTAGAGTATAGGTCAGACAGATGTAAAAGTGGCAGACTGTTGGTCTGGGCTGGTGTTAGGATAGGAGTCCAAGGCCTCTGTGGGGCGATGAATAGGCCGTCTGTTGGAGTGAGAATCAGTGGCCTTGGCTGGGAACGGAGAGTCTCAAGCAGATAAGATAAGACCCAGCTGCCGGCTAGACTTCCAAGAGGGAGGGGGGGGGGCATAGCAGAAATTTGTAATTTATATATTTGATCTTCGGTAATTTGTCCGGGTCGTGATCAATCAGTTCTGGTCCTCAGCGTCAGTTGCGTGAGTCCATGTCGTGGAGTAACCTTGATGTATCCTTCATTATATTCAGACTAGGAACACAACGTAGCAGCTCACCGGTCAGTTTCTCGATGATGTCCACTCTTTTCTGAATGTCTTCAGATCGGGCCAAGATGGTGCGAATCAGCTCTTCGATTCGTGTGCCCCATTGATGTAATCCCTTCACATCAGTTAAGCCGCACAGTAGCTATTATGGTGCGTTCCAAAGCAAAGTTCCAAAGAATGTGGCTTTTCTAGCCAGCATCAGTAAGAATTGAACAGTCTCTTTATGTGTTTTCAAAGCTTCAGGTATGAGTCCTAACAGACAACAATGGGCTGGGGAGGAGTTTCTGCCCCATCACCAGAACACTCCCAGAGACAGTGCTATCTAGTCCTTTTGAGTAGTTTACATTTAGGACAGTTTGGAGAAGCTCCTTGAGTGAACTCACTGTATACATAGGAGAGATGTAGACGTTGCATTTCTCTATCTCTATTACAGATTGATATTCTAGAAGGCAGCAGCAGGAGTTCCTCCCATGATTCAGTCTTTTGTTGTTTTAAGTAGTGTGTTCCAAGTTGTCTGTAAACATTTTAGTCTGTCTGCCTTCAGGTTTTGCAATTCAGAATAAAATCTGGAAACAAATTGCTTCTGGCAGTCCAGGACAAAATAATGCTCTTTTTAAATCACTATAACGGTCATTAGGAAACGGTTGGCTGCACAATTGGAATAAAGAAATAGACCAATATAAAACATAAACATTTGTTCTCCCCTTGCTTGGGTGGGTTTTCTCTGTTTACTCCAGTTTCCCTCACCAACACCAAAACATGCTGTAGTGTCTGGTTAATGACATGACCATGTCACCTGGGCGCCCCCGGTGGCGACTGCCGACAATGAATTTCCCCATGGGTTTATAAAGGGATAATAAAAAATAAATAATAAAAACCTATTAATAACAATAAAAATTACTTATTAACCAACCAATAGTAACCCAGCCAATATCCAAAAGTTCAGACCATTCAGACCAAACAAAGCAGGTGTGAAATACCCCTTATACTGCTTAAGTAGAAATAATAGTACTCAACAATAATATTACCAAGGTAAGAGTAACAATTATCACATACAACCCCACTGAGAAAATCACTCTTTAAAATGCTTTTAATATGCACATACTGTAGCTTTCGGGGAGTTCAGAATGTTCAGAATGGCAGCTGAAAACATGAAATATTCCAAAATGGTTTACAATTTAACATCTAACTTTTGTAACATTTACACAATCATTTAGATTGTAAAAAAAATAATTTACTCTTTCAGAAAAACCTAATGTACACAACTGGTTTACAGAACCTTAACTACGAGCCTTAAAGAGACAGGACTCCAACTGCTTATAAATCACATCTAACGTTTCAGTTCAAATTCCAAATCCTTTTTTTTTCTTCACTAAACCAACATCAAACCTTTATCTGAACAATCAGAAGAGGCTCGTAGTTAATAAAACAAACCTGGTTTATTGTTTTTGAGGAAGAAGCTTTTGTTTGGGAGTTCTCTCTGAGTTAAATTTACAGGCTCCTGATAACTGTAGCAGAATTGCCATGGCAACCAGCATTTTGATTTTGATTTCTTAGATTGTTTTAGCCAACCTTTTAATGGCCAATGTTTATATGTTTTGTTATCTTCAGTTTTAACATTTTTTAACAATTTTATAAAAAAGAAATTGGGTTTCACACACATCACATGCATTTCCTCCAAAACAAACACAAGTTGAGGTCAAGTCCGCTGCTTCATTGAACTAGCTTGTGTTATGTTTGCATGAAAATGTATGATTGTACAGACAAATGCATGTATATTTACTGTATTTTCTTGCAGGTCCGATCCAGATAAAGTTTCTCTGTTGATGCAGTTGGTAAGTGGAGGTTTGTCTGAGAGGCTCAGATTTATTACTGGAGCTTCACTGTAAACCAAACAAGAGAAATAGTCCATATTTTGCTTCATACAGACACATTGAAGTGATGGAGGTGGCATCAATGAGGAACAGAATAGAAAGCGGTGGTATATGTCAAAATAATACTATTTAACAGATTTAAAAAGCCTTATTTTTGTTAAAAGTGTGTTTTCACTGTGAGCAAAATAGCTTTCTGTAAGTATCTTATTAACCTCTTTTACAAAATACTGGACTAAACCTAAATATTTTTTACAATAAAAAAAAATGTAATAATATTAATAATAATCTGACAACAAATAAAAAAAATCTGTTACTGGTTTTCTGAAAAGGTAGGTAGAAATCTACTAAATCTAAAGGTGTATTTTTTCCAATACGCTTTTTGTTTTTTTTTATCCACCTTGGCAGTGTAGTGGGGCTGTGAGGTTTGTCTGTGGTTCGATGGTTTGTGGTGTTGTTAGAAAGAAAGTCTGGTGCCGTGGTAAAAGACGAGCTGAAGGTTGTGAATGAGCTGTAACGAGGCAGGATGCTCATCATGAGGTGACCCCATGTGGCAAAGTTCATGTTCATCTGAGCAGCGCGCAGAAAGTTCTTTCCTAAAACAGTCGACAAAGTCTTATGCAAAACAGGTTTAGTTAAATCATAAATTAAGCCTTATAATTATTTGAAGATACCTCGCTCTTTTGTAAAGATGCATCTCTGTCGTCTCAATTTTGGCTGACGCTCAACAATCGTGTCCACAAAACGAAACTGGAAAAAAGTTAATAAAAAACAATTAAAAACACTGAGCATTAACTCTAGTTTAACCACATTACTTGTCTATACACATTAAAAACCTGGTAAAGAAGAATTGAGTTCTCTTATACTGCAGGACCACTTTACACCACCTACAGGAGCCTGGAGGACTTGTTTGTAGTGGTGGACAATCAAAATATTTTTGTGTATATTCTAACATTTTTCATCAATTCTCTAAAGATTTAGTTTCTTTAATTAAACATGCACTTTGTAAAACGGTGCGCAGTGGCTCAGTGGTAGAGTGGTTGTGCTATAACCGGAAGGTTCTTGGGCAAGACACTTAACCCACCTTGCCTCCAGTGGTGTTGTAACATTGGTAAGTCGCTTTGGATAAAAGCGTCAGCTAAATGTAAAAACTAATTATCAAGATTTTTAATAGAGAAAATGTTCAGTACAGTTCCTGTATAAACCTTCTGGTAAAGTGTTTACCTTGGTGTAGAGTTGTCCTTGTGGCTCCACAGTTAAAATCTGTGAACTGTTTTCCATCAGTTCCTCCAAACGCACAAACTTGATGGCGCACAAGGCCTTTGGGTCTCGACAGAAAACGCTCACCTCGAGCTCTCGAGACTAAAACATGGGCAAACAATAAAGAGCAAATTAACTGTTTTTGCCACGTAGCTCACTAGTAATCTTTGTTCTAGAATATTTTTCTAATGAAATCTGCATTGCAATTTATTTTATTTTTTTTACACAAGGGTGCAGTGTGTTTTAGGCAGCATCTAGTGGCAAAATTCCAGAATTCTATCCCACACCTTTCACATTTTGTTTGTAGGCATGGGAATAACTGATTTGATAGCATTTGATATATGCTTGATAATGTTTTCATTTATATAAACTACTATTTTCTGGAAGATCTTTCTATTAATCTAATGTGAACAGTAAGGGGTATTTATTAAACATAAAATACAACTTATATATTTAAAAATGTATATCATTAATATATCTATACCATTACTGTAAAATATTGATAATATGATTTGCTGTTTTTATTTATGGAGTTACAGCTATATAAAAGTATGTTTTATCCAGTAATGAAATGAAAATAGCTCATTGCAGTGTAGCCTCATAATAAAATGGAATGATAGAGCCCTCTGTTGGCCACAGACAGAACTACAACAACAGGTCAAAAAGGGCCCTCCGTCTCATGTGTTATAAATTTAGGTTGTGATGTAGTGTTCAGTTGGCGGGTTTAGGTGAGGTATGTGTGGTCTGCCCTGCCTCTTAAGAGTTACTTTAGAAAAGGTTTCTCTAAGTTAATGTTCACACCGAATACAGTTACTTCTCACCCGCTCGAGTTGGACACAGAAGCTCTGATCCCAGCTCAGTTTGCCGACTGTGGCCCACAGTGTCTGACCCACCACTCTGCCGTCCATTCTCACCACAGCAGTCACCTCTGCCAAAGAAAAAAAACAGTTTTTTTTTTTTTAAGAACTATTTTTTTAGGTCTTTTACTTGGCAATTAAGGACAGCATTTTGTTTCATTATTACTTGTATAATTAATAAAAGATCCTGCTTGACTGCAAACTGTTTACTACACAGGGTTAACTGTATTTTGTATTATGTGCAAGTGATATTCTTCTTTCTTAGTAGTGTTGTATCCGATGTTTGTATGTATTAACTTTATGTTCTTCTTACAGTACATCATTCATCAATATACTGACTACATAATACAAGTAAATACAGTCAGGTCCATAAATATTGGGACATCAACACAATTCTAATCTTTTTGGCTCTATACACAACCACAATGGATTTGAAATGAAACAAACAAGATGTGCTTTAACTGCAGACTTTTAGCTTTAATTTGAGGATATTTACATAAAAATCAGGTGAACGTGTAGGAATTACAACAGTTTGTGCCTCCCACTTTTTAAGGGACCAAAAGAAATGGGACAGATTAACAATCAATAAATCAAACTTTCACTTTTTAATACTTGCTTGAAAATCCTTTGCAGTCAATTAAAGCCTGAAGTCTGGAACTTTCCTGACAATTCAACTGTTCAGTATTTTACCTTTTTAGTTTTTGATCTTTTGAATTTTTATGCAGGGTCCATGTGTAGCCATTAGTTGCCTGGAATTATCCTGACCTTATTGCTAACTGAACTATAACATTTACATTTACATTTACATTTATTCATTTAGCAGACGCTTTTATCCAAAGCGACTTACATTACATTACCAGTGTTACAGTCACTGGAGGCAAGGTGGGTTAAGTGTTTTGCCCAAGGACACAACGACAGTATGAACTGTGGGGAGAGCGGAATCGAACCCCTACCTTCCGGTTGAAAGACGGCCGCCTCTACCCACTGAGCTACTGCTAACACGGTCTCTTCATGTTTGTAAGTGTAGCAATTTTTGGTAACACTTTAGAATAACTCACACAATAAAACAGTAGTTAAGCATTAATGTGTAAATAACAATTAATTAACTAATTAAATAACTATTTATAGAAAAATAAATGTTATTTATATGTATGTTAAGTACCTTGTCCAAGGACACAACGACAGTATGAACAGGGGAGATCAGGAATCAAACCACTAACCTTCTGGTTATAGGACGACTGCTCTACCACTGAGCCACTGTGTATAACGTATTAGGGATAATTAATGTTGGATTAATGCATTGTAAATGAAGAATGCTTCATAGTGTAAGTTATTCCAAAGTGTTATGTATTTTAGTATTTTAGTCATCAGCCATAGACCACATATTATTCTAACATATTTAAAGTTGAAGATTCAAAATTATTAATGGGTTTACAAAGAGCATACATGTGATGCTGTTAATCTAAAGCCAGTTGAGTCTGTCACCTAAACTAAACACTTGCAGACATTATCCAAAAGAGAAGACTGACCGGACAGAGCAGCTGTAGGACTCAGCTCTAAATCCTCACATCCTAGGAGTGTGACTTCAAGTTTACCTAAAAACAATGACAAAGTACTGGAGCAATCACATTGTTATGTGACAAATGTTAAAATGTATGCAGATATACAGTATAATAGGCAGATTTTGTCCAAAAGTCCATTCCAGCAGTCACTAGTAGCAATAGATCACATACATCTGTATTCATTTGATTATTTTCTTTGAAATAAATAAAGTTTCTAGAGGTTTAATCAAAGCAAGACTGTGGCCTATAATTATTCTAACGCGCCAGTATTTAAATTCTGTCTTTGGCGCAGAAGCTTTTATGGTAGTACTGTCACCTCACATCAAGATGGTCCCCAGTTTGCATGTGAAAACAGAAACATTATTTTTTAGACTAATCCCAATCTCCAGGATCCTTCCTTGGGAGGACTCTTTTGAAAGAATCCAGGTCTTCATCTGCGGCTGGAGGCTGATCCTCTGTTTGGCTAAAATGCCATCTGTGGACCCTCCGTGGCCTTTCCCTATGCACCGTGAAAATAAATAATAATAAAAAAACACCCAAAGAAACAGCAGCTAAGAGTGGAAAATTCTCAATTTAAATACATATGTACAGTTGGGCTCAATAGTTTACATACCCTGGCAGAATTTGTGTTTTTTTTTGGGGGCAATTTTTCAGAGAATATAAATGATAACACAAAAACTTTTCTTTCACTCATAGTTAGTGTTTGGATGAAGCCATTTATTGTCAAACAACTGTGTTTACTCTTTTTAATTCATAATGAGAACATAAACTACCCAAATGACCCTGATAAAAAGTTTACATACCCCAGTTCTTAATACTGTGTATTGTCACCTTTAACATTGACAGCTTGAAGTCTTTTGTGGTAGTTGTGGATGAGGCTCTTTATTTTCTCAGATGGTAAAGTGCCCATTCTTTTTGGCGAAAAACCCTCCAGTTCCTGTAAATTCTTGGGCTGTCTTGCATGAACTGCACATTTGAGATCTCCCCAGAGTGGCTCAATGATATTGAGGTCAGGAGACTGAGGCCAGTCCAGAACCTTCACTTTGTGCTGCTCTAGTCAATGACAGGTCGACTTGGTCTTGTGCTTTGGATCATGTCATGTTGGAACGTCCAAGTTTGTCCCATGACAACGAAACAAAGCAGCTTCTGAGGTGATGTGTGCCTTTGTAGCTCACACATCGACAAAACATCCATCTCCATGTTTCACAGTAGGAATGGTGTATCTTTCATCATAGACCTTGTTGACTCCTCTCCGAATGTAAAGTTTATGGTTGTGGCCAAAAAGTTAAATTTTGGTCTCATCACCAAATTACTTTTTTTGAGGCTTGTCTCTGTGCTGTTTGGCTTATTGTGTTGGATGCTTTGTGGCATTTGTGTAGTAATAGCTTTCTTCTGGCGACTCAACCATGCAGCCCATATTTTCTTCAAGTGTCTCCTTATTGTGCATCTTGAAACAGCCACACCACTTTTTTCAGACAGTCCTGTATTTCAGCTAAATACAGTTACAGTAAAATTATTTGTGGGGTTTTCTTTGCATCTTGAACAATTTTCCTGGAAGCTGTGGCTAAAATTGTTGTTGGTCAACCTGACCATGGTTTTGTTTAGACAGAATCCCTCATTTTCCACTTCTTTATTAGAGTTTGAACACTGCTGATTGGCATTCTCAATTCTCATTCCTTTCCTGTTTTATACAGTTCAATGACCTTTTCTTGCAGATCATTTGACAATTCTTTTGCTTTTCCCACGACTCAGAATACTGAAACATCACTGCAGCACTGGATGAGAGATGCAAGGGTCTGTCAGGAGCCCAGAAACTCACTGACCTTTTATACACACACACACACTGATTACAAACAAACAGATCACAGGTGAGGATGGTTACCTTTAGTAGCTTTTCAAACCTGTTTGTGTCAACTTGTGTGCATGTAATGAGGCCAAAATCACCTGGGTAACTTTTGATCAGGGTCATTTGCGTAGTTTCTGTTGTCATTAAGATTTAAAAAGAGTAAACACAATTACATTGTTTGACAATTAA
Organism: Perccottus glenii; assembly: GCA_024416835.2. Taxonomy (NCBI): domain Eukaryota; kingdom Metazoa; phylum Chordata; class Actinopteri; order Gobiiformes; family Odontobutidae; genus Perccottus; species Perccottus glenii. The sequence continues at coordinate 8,206,481 of CM044556.2, read as the reverse complement.
TGGCTTCACCCAACCACTAACTATGAGTGAAAAAAAAGGTTTTTGTTTTATCTTTCATTTTCTCTGAAAAATGGCCAAACAATCACAAATTCTACCAGGGTATGTAAACCTATGAGCAAAATTGTATACTTGTTATATTTAGATCAGTTCTATCTAACACTATTGTTATGTTACATAATATAATGTGATAATCTAGGCTTCTTAAAGTCACTTCTGCATAACGTATAAAGTTCGGCCGCTTCAGTTTTACAAAAACACCTATGGCCTCATAAAATTTCATCCATCCATTGTCTTCCACTTATCCGAGGCCGGCTAGGGGTCAGCAGAGACAGCCAGACACTTCCTCCAGCTCCTCCAGGGTAATAACAAGACCTTCCCAGGCCAGCTGAGAGACATGAGGCGTGGCATGGTGCAGCCGAGTAAAACAGCTGATCTTAGTCAAAGCACTGATGCAGACATCATTAAATTAAATTAGGAAGTGAAGTTATTGCCACACACATTTTAATTATAATTGTGCACATGCTCTGGTATAATAAAATAGAATATAAATCAAATGTATTAAATTGCTAATTGCTAAATTGCTAATTATTAATTAGGCCCGAGCCGGTGATGACCGGGAGGGCCTATTGTTTTTGTTCGGATTTTTTTTTTTTTTTTTTTTTAAGGCCCGAGCCGGTGATGACCGGGAGGGCCTCTTGTTTTTGCTCGGATAATTTTTTATTTTTTTTTTTCCCAATATGATCCTAAATTTGACCCAGTGAACATGAACGAAAAGTCATTTTTATTGGTCCCAGCCTTCAAGCCCGGTGAAAAATTTATGTATTTGAAGTCGCAGAAAAAAAAATACGAAAAATGACTCAGTGGCGACCCCTACAAAAGTCAAAATACATTGGGCCTATGGAAAGTGAAAGTAACTTTTTTCCAACGTAGAAAAATGAAACTTGGTACATCCATAGGACACCTCAGGGCAAACAGAAAAGTCAATGACAGTCACACCCTAAACTTAACAGGAAGTCCGCCATGTGGGGTGAAACGTGCGCCACTAAAATCGCACTCTTGCGCAGAAAGATGCAAATCATTGTGTTTTAATCTAAATGGCTCCAAATTTGGTGAGTATCATCTAGACACGTGTGCCAACCAAAGTTGTAACTTTGTTGTTGATATCTTATCGGGTATGGGTGTGGCAAGCCTGTAACGAGGTGGCCATTTTTGTGAAAATAAAACGCCTCTTAACTCTCAAACGCCTTCTCGGATCGAGTTGGACCCAAAAAGGCGTTTGTGCACATTCATGACCTGAACAAAAAATATGTAAATAAAAGGGTTATCTTTAGAAATGGCTCTCCAGCGCCCCTACAAACTTATAATGGGACCCAAGAATTTAGTTTGTTATAGAGACATAAAATTTGGTACACACATCTCTTATGTCATGACGAGCATAAAAGCCAATGACAACCACCCCTATCTATAAATGTGTTGCCATAGCAACGCCCCAAAAATGGAAAGTCAATGGGAAGTGAAAATTTTTAGTTTGTTGTAGGCAAATGAAACTTGGTACAACACATCCACCATGGGCTTATGAACAAAAAGCCAATGGGGACCACACCTATCACACACGGGAAGGCGGCCATTTTGAATTGAAAATGTGAACCGACTTAAAATACACCTCTTTTTTAAAAGTACACAGACAATAGCTGCTTCATTCCACAGACACCAAACTTGGGCAAAATGAGCTAAACACATGTATGTAAAATAGACAGGCGTTTTTCTTGTCGTTTTTGCTCGAGTTATATTTTTTTTATTATAATTTGGTATATATTTTTTTTATTATAATTTTTCTGAAAAATGATTTTCAATTTGACCCAGTAAACGTGCAACTAAAAGTCATTTTTATTGGTCCCAGACTTCAGGCCCGGCAAAAATTTATGTATTTGAAGTCCCGAAAAAAATATGAAAATGACTCAGTGGCGACCCTAGAAAAGTCAAAATAATTGGTTCTATGGAAAATGAAAGTAAATTTTTCCAATGTAGAAATACAAAACTTGGTACATCCATAGGACACCTTAGGGCAAACAGAAAAGTTTATTACAGCCATACCGTAAACTCAACAGAAAATCTACTATGTTGGGTGTAATACATGACCACCTAAATCGTACACTTTGTGCTAAAGGGTTTTTATCTAAACAGCTCCAAATTTGCTTTAAAGCACGACATGCAATCCTCCGAATATATGTGTCCCCTCATGGTCTCAAGGGAGGCGAGGGCCTTTATCGCCGCTATGCTTTAATTTGGTATATATTTCTTTATTATAATTTTTCTGCAAAATGTATCCTCAATTTGACTCAGTAAACGTGCAACTTAAAGTCATTTTTATTGGTCCCAGACTTCAAGCCCGGCGAAAAATTTATGTATTTGAAGTCCCCGAAAAGAATATACGAAAAATGACTCAGTGGCGACCCTTAAAAAAGTCAAAATACATTGGGCCTATGGAAAATGAAAGTAAATTTTTCCAATGTAGAAATACAAAACTTGGTACATCCATAGGACACCCCAGGGCAAACAGAAAAGTTTATTATATCATATTATCATACCGTAAACTCAACAGGAAATCTACTATGTTGGGTGGAATGCGTGACCACCTAAATCGCACCCCTTGTGTCTAAAGGCTTTTCATCTAAACAGCTCCAAATTTAGCGAGTATCATCTAGACACGTGTGCCAAAAAAGTTATCAATTTGTTTTTTGATACATTTGTGGCTGTGGTCATAATGAGTCTGTGAAGAGGCAGCCATTTCTTTGGGAAATAAATGCCATTTCCCAATTGCCAGGATCCTTCCTTTAGAGGAGGCCCCTCCAGAGCCACGGCTAGAGTCTTAGAAAACTCCTCAGAATCCTTTGGAACTTGTAACCTTGTACTTTTAGGCAAGTTATATTTACATTTTGCCTTTTTAAACAGGGGGGTGCAGCGATTCCTGAGTCATCTCAAATCTCCAGCCAGTACTTTGTTTTTCTCGCCTTAGCCCAAGCATAATCTATTATTTTCAAAGGTTCAGACAGCTCCCAGGAAAACCAGGGATTGTGGAGACCTTTAACTCTAAATTACAAGGTGGTGTAGCAGGCCCCAGCAGTAGCACAGGCCCGGTTATTTGACATTACCGTGAAGTTTACGCTTTAAAGCACGAAATGCAATCCTCCGAGTGCATGTGTCCCCGCGGTCTCAAGGGAGGCGAGGGCCTTTATCGCCGCTTGCGGCTTTAATTTTAATTTTTTTTCTTTATCTAAAAATATGTAAAATAAATAAAAAATCATTTAAAATATTCTCTAAATAATTTGGATTTGTGTCTTGAAACATTACTAATCGATGACTAATCTATGAACATTTTGTTTTCTTTTTACAACCACAGCTTTGTGGAAACACAAAAGCATTTGTTTGCATTAAAAAAAGTAATTCTGCCACAGCCAGGATAGCGCATGGCTAAATAAAAATATACACGTTATGATTGAGGCAAAGAGTTAAACTTTAGCTTAAACAAGGAGAAAGTGGGCCTTTAGAAGCAGAACACAGGAAACTCACAATTAATATAATTTAAAGATAATAATGAGCGCTGTACTGGAGGAAAGCCCTGTGAGTGGTTAAAAGCAAAACACAGTTGACACATAAGTCCAGCTTCTTGCACCTGCTCAAGTCCTGCCTATTTGTACCACCGTCTTTGCCCTGAAAATTGGAAAAAGTAGATTTACTTTGTGTAAATCTAAATTATACCTGCGTTTTGATCGTGAAAATATGGCCCATAGTCCCTCCACCCTCCTGCCTAAACTGTGGTGGGGCATTTGATGATGCAGTTTGGCCACCAAAAGATGTTTATGTGGAGTTAGACAGCCACCAAAGGAAGGATCCTGGCGATTGAGAAACAGCCAAAAACTATCCGGGAAGAGAAGCATGTCATTCTAGTATTATTCTCATAATTCGCCACCAACAGGGCAACTCCAGATTTTTAAAGTTGTTACATCATCAGAGAAGCTTTTCTCTGTCTGAAGCCCGTTATGGCTGTAGCCTCCAAAATCACAGATTACACTGGGATTATCCTCAGCGTATTCTCTGCTCTGCTCACGTCTGGGATGATTGACAATGACACATGAGTCTACATTTATCTTAAAGGGATAAATATTTTACTAACATGCACTTATATTTATTTGCTTTACAGAATAATTTAGCCTATAACACAGGTCAGTAAACTGTGTTCACCTAAAGCCTGTGTGGGGCAGATAATAAACTGTACAGGACCAGCTCTGGCCCCTGGGCCTGTGTTGGACAGGTGTTACAGGCTACAACCCACAGACCAATTACCTTGTTTATTATTACATTCATTATTTTATTATTATTCTGGGAATAACTGTAGCAGATTAAACATAAGTCTGTTGCTCTTTTCTATCTGAGGAGGGCATTAAAACAAGTACATCATCTTATGGGCTATATTTATGTCTTGTTGGTCTTTATGTTCAACGAGGTTGAAGCATGTTCAAAGTAAACACTTGCTCTCTGGTAAATGACACTGAATTGTGATCCTAACTTTTTTGAGATGTGATAAATTAGTTGTATTCTCAAATTACGTGAATGTATTTTCAAAGCAGCACTTGTGCTATGTTTAGCCTTGCATGCTAACGGATTGACCTTGGCGTTTACTGTATATCTGGATATCAAAAAGGAACATGGAGAAGACTATGTTTACATAAATAAACATTACTTCTGTTGTAATAATGTCCGAGATTGTCGATGTTTCCAGCAAAGAGTTTGGAGGTCGATGGAATTGGTTATGTTTTGATGAAGATGAAAAGAAGTGTGAACTGTGGGAAACAAAGTTTCTGGCGCATTTACGTCTGCTTGATCTAAAGAGCACAATACTGAGTGAAGCCCTGCTGCGGAAGCTGATGGTGCGGACCGACGCCAGTAAAAATGAGAAGACATATGCAGTTTTAAATCAATTGTTTGATGACAAAAGTCTGTCCCTTGTAATGAGAGACACCACAGATGATGGCAGAAAGGCGCTAAAGATTATGCTGGCAAGGGAAGCCACACGTGATAAGTTTGTAAACAGAGCTGACATCTCTTCAGAAAGGTGTGAATGAGAACGTCACAGATTACATTGTCCGTGCAGACTCTGCCATCACAACGCTGCGTAATGCAGGAGAGACTTTGAGTGATGGTTTGTTGACTACAATGATTTTAAAGGGCCTGTCTGGCGTGTTTAAACCATTCTCTGTTCAGGGTACTCAGAGTGATGAAAAGTTGAAACTAAATTGAGTCGCTATGAGAGCACAGAGAGGTTTGGTGCTACCAGCTCAGAGGATAATGTGATGAAAGTCAAAGGAAGAGATGATTGGAGTGTGAAACTCACCTGTTACACCTGTGGACAGAAAGGCCACAAAGCAGTGAAGTGCACGTCAGCCGCTGGGGAGCGCAGGAAACAGAGACTGTGGTGCAGTTTCTGTAAGTGCCACGCACAAAAATGCGCACTGTTGCCGGAGGAAACTGGACAAGGCGAAGCAAGCGGTAGACGAGGAGGTGGAGCCCACGTTCTCATTCAAGGTGGAGCAGGTGAACAACGCCTCGGTCAGCCAAGTGACGGTGAAGGGCCTCGTGGTCGAGTCCGGGACCAGCAAACACATTGTTACGGACATTGGGAAATTCTAGGATTTTTACTCAAATTTTAAGCATCAGAGCCATATTCTGGCATTGGCTGATGGGATACGGGCCAGTGGTATAGCACTGAAGAAGGGCACCGCTAAAGTAGAGAGACAATAAAGGCCGCATCGTAAACATGATGGTGATGGAGGCGGTCTACGTGACATCATTCTCCCAGTTGGCGCTTTCACAGAAAAGATGTCCTCCGCACAGTGACAGTCATCTTCAAAGGACAGAATCGGCTCATTCACAAAAACGGTACAGCTTTTGATATTCATACTAGTGATAAACGCCTTTATTTAAGTACTGATACAAATACACTGTGCACAATTATTAGGCATGTGATTATTTTGACCATATCATCATTTTATCCATAGTTTCCAACTACAAGCTGTATAAACTTGAATCCTTATTGGATTTAATGCATATGGGGACGGTGTGGCCTAAGGAGATCAACACCTATTATATCAAGGTGTGTATGATTCTTAGGCAGATTCTTCTTCTCAGGAAAAATGGGCCAAAAAAGAGATTTAACTGACTCTGAAAAGTCAAAAAAAAGTATTTCACAAGGATGCAGCACTCTTGAAATATCTAAGATATTGGGGCGTGATCACAGAACCATCAAACGTTTTGTAGCAAATAGTCAACAGGGTCGCAAGAAACGTGTCGAGAAAAAAAGACGCAAATTAACCGCCAGAGATTTGCAAAGAAACGTGAAGCTACCAGGAAACACATTATCCTCCAGTGCTGCCATATTCCACAACTGCAACCTACCTGGAGTGTCAAGAAGTACGAGGTGTTCAGTTCTCAGAGACATGGCCAAGGTAAGAAAGGCTGAAACCCGACCACCTCTGAACAAGACACATAAGTTGAAACGTCAAGAATGGGCCAAAAAATATCTGAAGACAGATTTTTCAATGGTTTTGTGACTGATGAGATGAGAGTGACTCTTGACAGACCAGATGGATGGGCCCGTGGTTGGATCAGTAACGGACACAGAGCTCCACCTCGACTCAGATGCCAGCGAGGTGGAGGTGTGGTACTGGTATGGACAGGTATTATTAAAGATGAGCTAGTTGGACCTTTTCGGGTTGAAAATGGACTCAAAATCAACTCTCAGACCTACTGCCAATTTTTAGAAAACACTTTCTTCAAGCAGTGGTTCAGGACAAAGTCTGCATCTTTCAAGAAGACTTTGATTTTTAAGCAAGACGCTCCATCACATGCATCAAAGTTCTCCACTGTGTGGCTGGTCAGTAAAGGCCTTAAAGATGAAAAACTAATGACAAGGCCCCCTTCTTCACCTGACTTAAGCAGGAAATTTACAGTGAAGCTAATAATTGTGCACACAGTGTAAGGTTGATGAGTGTACCATATGTTCAGAAGTGGCATGAAATATTAAGCCACTGTAATTATGATGACAAATTAAAGCTATAGAGTGTTACAGAAGGGATGAAAAATAAAGCCAAAACTGATAAGTCCAACCTGAAATGTGAAGTGTGTGTAAGAGGCAAATTTGCTCAGAGCAAAAATAGAGCTCCAGATGAGTAAGCTAAAGATGTATTTGAACTTGTCCATGCAGACCTGGCTGGAGCCAGCAGGAAAAGATGGTTTTATATTTGCCCTAGCATTTACAGATGGCTACTCAAAAGCTATGTCCACTTATTTTCTAAAAGCTAAGTGTGATGCTGTTGAAGCCACTGAGAGGTTCTTTGCTGATGGTACCCTTTGGTAAAATCAAATGCATACAGTCAGATAATGAAACAGAGTTTACATCTGCTGTGTTTCAGTCACTGCTAAGTAAAAATGCCATTAGACATAAAACCTCATCTCCTTATTCACCCCATCAGAATGGGACAGCTGAAATGCCTTGGAGAACCCTGTTTGAAATGGCAAAATGTATGTTAATTGAGAGCATTCTGCCAAAAGATTTGTGGATGTACACAGTCCAAACTGCTGCTATAATCAGAAATAGATGCTATAACAGACGTCTTGGACGAACCCCATATTACATATTAACTGGGAAGAAGTCTGACCTGTCCAAAATTGTTTGTGTTTGGGTCAGAATGTTATGCATACAAATATGACAAGAAAAAGTTCAAGAAAAATAGTCTAGTGGATGGTATTGATTATAATAAAACTTTTTGACCTACTGCAGATATGACCTCTGTACATTTTTTATTTTTTTATTTAACCTTTATTTAACCAGGAAAGTCCCACTGAGATTACAAATCTCTTTTGCAGGGGAGTCCTGGCCCCATGTGTGTTTGGGGGGGACTATTGTACATGTTTTTGGTGGGGAAACCGGAGTACCCGGAGGAAACCTACGCAGACACAGGGAGAACATGCAAACTCCACAGGCCCTGCCCTGGATGGGAATCGAACCCAGGACCTTCCTGCTGTGAGGCAGGCGTGCTAACCACTCAGAGTTAGATCAGGTGGATGTAAAAACTGCATATTTGCATGCTCCTATAGACTGTAAAATGTATATGGAGCAGCCCAAAGGGTTTGAGATTGAGTCAAAAACAGGAGAGAAATTGGTGTGTAGACTCAGTAAATCACTTTAAGGTTTGAAACAATCAGGAGAAAATTGGAATAAAATGCTGAATTGTAGTTGAAAAGGGTTTTGTTCAAAATTCAGGGTCAAATGAAAGGGTCATATTGATCATTTGGGTTGATTACTTTCTTATTGCAGGAAGTGATGATCAAATACTCAAAATGTTGAGCGTAAAATTCAAAGTTAAAGATCTTGGCAAACTTAGATATTTCCTGGGCATTGATTTAGCACATAGAGACGCTAAATCTCTTCAAACCTCTCCAAAAAATTTTGGAGAGGTTTGACATGACAAACTGCAAACCAAGGTCAACATCATTTGAAAATAAAATTAAATTTGACAGTGAAGGTGAACATGCTGATCCAAAAAAGTATTGTGAATTGGTTGGCAGTTCATTCATTCATTTTCTACCGCTTTGTCCCGTCAGGGGTCGCGGGTGACTGAAGCCTATCCCAGCAGCTTTGGGCCTGAGGCGGGGTACACCAGTAAGTCGCAGGGCTAACATTTAGACATAGGGACACTTTAGATTTGCCAATTGACCTATACATGCATGTGTTTGGACGGTGGGAGGAAGCCAGAGTACCCGGAGAGAACCCACAGTAATACGTGGAGGACATGCAGACTCCTTACAGAAAGACTGGAGTCGGCTGAGAATGTTTGAGTCGGCCGGGTTTTGAACTCACGACCTTCTTGCTGTGAGGCAGGAGTGCTAACCACTCTGCCATGTGCACCCCTAGGTTGGCATAATGACAATTACTCGTCCAGAGAACAACAGTGGGTTGCAGCTAAACATGTGTTGAGATTTAAGAGGCACTGTGGACCTGTAATTGTGTTACAGGAAAACTGATGTAAACCATAGACTTATAGCATATAGTGATGCAGACTGGGCAGCTGTTTAGGTTTGTCTGAGCACGGGAAGATTATTTCCTGGAAGTCTAAGAAACAACAAACAGTTGCTTTATCCACATGAAAGAGCTGAATGGCTTTGTCAGCTACTGAACAGGAAAGCCTTTATCTTGTGAACTTACTCACAGGAATGTACTTGAATATGCACCAGTGACAATTTTTGAGGACAATTAGGGAGCTATTGCTCTGTCAAAGAACCTTGTAGCCTGTCAAAGGTTCAAGCACATTGACATTAAATTTCATTTTGTGCGATCTGTACTGATGATAGCAAAATAAGTCTTTATTACAGCCCTACAATTGATATTTACATTTACATTTAGTCATTTAGCAGACGCTTTTATCCAAAGCGACTTACAAGTGAGGATAACAATGGAAGCAATTTTAACAACACAAGGTACAAAAAGCATAAGTGCACAAAAACTAGTCAGTTTAACCCAGCGCAGTATACAAAGCTAAGGATAAGAGAAAGTTTTTTTTTTTTTTTAGGAAAGGAATCGATAGTAGAACTCAGTGTTTGTCAGTCAGGTGTTGACGGAAGAGATGTGTTTTCAGGCGTTTTTTAAAGATGGCTACAGAATCTGCTGATCTTGTAGCAGCAGGTAGATCATTCCACCAATGTGGAACAGAGCCAGAGAAGGTACGTGAGAGTGATTTTTTACCTTTTTGGGACGGTACCACTAGACGTTGTTCATTTGCAGAGCGCAGGGATCTGGTAGGAACGTAGGTCTGCATTAGTGAGTGAAGATATGAGGGTGCAGAACCAGTGGTGGTCTTGTAGGCCAAGAGCATAGCTTTGAACTTGATGCGGGCATCAACCGGGAGCCAGTGTAACCTAATGAATAGAGGAGTTACGTGCGCTCTCTTCGGTTCATTAAAGACCACTCTTGCCGCTGCATTCTGGATCAGCTGCAGAGGTTTGGTTGTGCAGGCAGGGAGTCCAGCCAGTAGAGCATTGCAATAATCCAGTTTGGACAAGACAAGAGCCTGGACTAGAATTTATGAGAGTGCTCTGATAGGAAAGGTCTAATTTTCCTAATGTTGTAGAGGATGAATCTACAGGACTGGGTGGTGCTGGCAACAGGACTTGTGAAGTTTAACTGATCATCAATTACCACTCCCAGATTTCTGGCAGTGCTGGACGGTGTAATGGTTGATGGGCCTAGTTGAATGGAGAGGTTGTGGTGGGTCTTTGGATTGGCTGGAATCACAAGCAGTTCTGTTTTTGCAAGGTTCAGCTGCAGGTGATGGTCCTTCATTCAAAATGAGATGTCACTCAGACATGCCGAGACGCGAGGAGACCGCCGGATCGTCAGGTTGAAATGACAGATGGAGTTGAGTGTCATCTGCATAGCAGTGATAGGAAAAGCCATGCTTCTGGATGACAGAGCCAAGGGATGTCATGTATATGGAAAAGAGTAGCGGTCCAAGCACTGAGCCCTATGGCACCCTGTATGGATATGTTGGGACTCAGAGACCTCGTTTCTCCAGGATACTCTGAATGACCTATCCGAGAGGTGAGACTTGAACCATTGCAACGCCATTCCAGAGACACCCATCGCCTGAGAGAAGACAGGAGGATGTGATGATTAACAGTGTCAAAAGCAGCAGACAGATCCAGTAAGATGAGTACAGATGACTTGGATGTTGCTTTTGCCAGTCTCAGAGCTTCGATGACTGAGAGCAGGGCAGTTTCGTGGAATGACCGCTCTTGAACCCAGACTGGTTCTGGTCCAGAAGGTTGTTCCGTGTGAGAAAGGATGAGAGCTGAGTAAACACAACTCGCTCCAGAGCTTTGGCAATGAAGGGAAGGAGGGAAACCGGTCTGTAGTTTTCTAGCAGTGTAGGGTTAAGAGTGGGTTTCTTCAGTAGTGGTGTGATGCGGGCCTCTTTGAAAGCTGTGGGGAAGGATCCAGTGGAAAGAGATGAGTTGATGATGTGGGTGAGAGCAGGCACGACAGATGGAGAGATGGCCTGAAGGAGATGTGTGGGGATGGGATCCAGCGGGCAGGTAGTCGGGTGGTTAGAACTAATGACCTTGGAAACATCTGCTGATATGGTGGAAGATATTTTAACTAAACCTGTTGCTAAAGTTAGGATCAATAAATGTGAGTGTTTTCTATTTGGTAGCCTACAGTATGTGAGTAATTGTAATAATGGAAAATTTGTATTTAATGTATGTGATGAGTTGTAATCTGTCAATCTAAGAACAAATGGGGGTGTTGAGCTAGTTTGTCCTTAATTGACCCAGTTCCTAAATGTGGGCGTGGTTACACACTGGTGCACAAATCTCAATAAATGGCCACAGCCTTTTCTCATTGTGGTGTGTGCAAGCAGGCCAAACGTAAGTCGGTCTCTGAGTTGTCCCTCCTCCATTATGTACTGGCATTTCCAGCTTTTTTAAGGATAGTTGCACCAACATCTATATTATTAGGCTATTTTACACCTATTTATAAACAACATTTAAATTGGTATTTACTGAGTACAAAGTGTCACATGTTGCCTCGAACGGTGCTCTCTTCGACTCTGTTCTGAGATGAGCAGAGAGCGCGTTCACAGGGACATGCCGAGTAGCTGCGCACCAGGGCTGGACTGGGACAAAAAAAAGGCCCTGGCATTTTTGCTCAGACCGGCCCACCACAATCAACTAGCACACCATCCTTGCGGTCCCTGTAGATATGCATATCTACTGTTCCATTCCAAAAACCCCTACAAAGCTGAGAATTAAGTGCCATGGACCAGTGTACCAGTGCAAGTGGACCAGTGTACTCACTCTCTTGACAGACTCCCTGGTGATCAAAGGTTCCTCCCTGTCTCTCTCCTCCACTGCTAACTCAACCTGGCTTGACTATACATAAGGACAGAGAGAGAGAGGATTACAATTATTTGGAAGAGTTATTAAAAGTACACTTAGTAAGGATCCATTTTGGTTATATAGTCCTGTATTCTTGAAGAGCAGGATTTCTAGATGGACAAGTGCTCCATGTTATAAAAGCTAGTTAACCCTTTAGAACCCAATATAATGTGGATGTAGAATACTGCTAATTCTAAAAAGAAATGTTTTTGTTTTTTTTCCAATGAACCAGACAGCAGAAAAACTAGTTTACAATTGCAAGTATAGGCTACTTTGTTTTAAAAGCACAAACCCTCTTTAATATGACACCAAACAAGATTTACCTCTCATTGTTGAGATACTCTCCTTAAAAAAAAAAAGAAAACCAACCTATGCTACCAAATTACTCACACAAAACGTCCTAAAAATATATGATATTCATATTATTCACTCACCGTACATATTGCATATTAATGATGTTGGACATTCATTAGAAACATGAGCAAATATCTACTTCGTTGAAAATACAGCTAAACAAAAATATACAGCTTTCAAAATGCAAGGCGGTTTTAATCCCCAAATAGCATGCGTTACTCGCCATGGGCGCTTTGACACAGCCATTCTGAGTAATAATTAAAATAATCAAATGGCATCATTTAAGTTTTTCTAGAGAAGAGGCGTACGGCCATTATGGGTATTAAAGGGTTAACATTAGAATAGTCAGCCAAAGTTGCAATTGAATAAGTTAACTCTGCTAACCTATCTACAAAAACTGCAAAATGCAAATGCAAAATAGCTTATGCTGTGTTATTTGACTTTAGCTGACTGAGTGGCTAGTGCAGTGGGTGACAATCTGACAGACTATATAATGGCAACAACGATTAAGTTGTCTTATTATAATATTCATTAATTTAGGTAAATCATCATCTTCGTCGTGGCCCAACCAGGCCCACACACACACACACTTTCCTCCTGCACCCGCCCTGATTAACACTCCTCCTGTTAATCATGTAGCTAACATGCTTACAGTTTCAATTACACTCTCCATGTTTCTGCAAAATGTCGTCAGGTACTGTAGTCTTGGATACTGAAGCTACAGCACTAAACATGTCTGTTATTTTTGCACATGTTGAGGCATCAACCTCTAGCATTTTTATTTTTTTGGCCCGCAACTTCTCCGCACCCCCCTTGCACTTTGGTTTCTCCATCCTAAATCCACAGATTTCTGGCTCTGAGCCACTAACTGCATCTGACACAAGAAACAGAGGAGGAGGGGTGGAGCCTGTTAAGAGATGATTGGGCCAGCCCAGTGTCAGTATGAAAAATGAACCAATGGGCCGCTGTCCCTGCTTTATGGGCCGGTCATTGGCCAATTTAAAAAAAAAAAAAAATTCATATTATATGGACCGGCCCCCAAGTGCGTCGGCCCACCGGGCATTTGCCCGGTATGCCAGATTACCAGTCCAGCCCTGCTGCGCACTCGAGCATGTGCTGACTAACACAGATCAGAGTCAAATCAAATGAAGGTAGAGAAAGCTTGTTTTACAGTTGTTCAAAAAGTAGGTTGTTGTTGTTAGCGAGCTAAAAGAAAGCTAATTTATGTAGCCTACAGTTTATCAGAGTTTCACAAACTCCTCCCTTTGAGAGTTACCATAATGAGTTGCTTTTGTATTAATATTGTAATTATCAATATTGAGTTTTATTCTATATTCTTATATTTATATAAGAATATAATATATATATTTTTTATTCTATATTCTTATTCTATATTCTTATTATTACTATAAGTGTTTTATTTTAATAAAACACTTATAGTAGGCCTCTACCCAAAACCTGGTTTGTTAAATGAAGGTAAGGCTGTGAAGGTAACAAATCATGATACGAACAGAGGAAATTTGGAGAGTTTTAACTATTTTGTCTCTCGCTTGGCAACAAGCACTGACCACCTTGACTAACATTCAAAATAGGCTAAATTAAGTAATATATAGTGTACATAAAACAAAGTTAAGATTATCACTGTGTCAGAGAAATGGGCATGATTCTACCAACCATTTATCTAAGAATCCTTAAATCAATATGAGAATGTATATTTTTGGACTTTATGGTTACTTGATGCTACTAGCTTAAAGTTACGCAGTGCCACTTTAAGAAAAAATCAAGACTAAACCCAGGACTAACTAAGACTAGAACAGAACCCAGAACAACAACAAGAGCACAAGATGAGAACCTGTTAATGATGCAGGTTTGATGGAGTAGATGGATGGAGATGTGGACAGGAGACCCTCCGGTTTGGTTTGCTTCTCAGGGCTTTGATCCAAAGAGTTATGACAGCTCTCTTTCAGATATTTCTCCAAAGACAGATGCAATAGATCCAGTTTCTGTGAGGACTCATGCAGCCGGGACTCAGCCTGAAAGTAGGTAAAGCATAATTATATAGTGTCTTTGTAATGTACACTCTCAGATTTAAAACCCCATTTAACAGTATGCCCAAAGCCAGTGTGCTCTGATTAGTCAGTGGGACCTTTATGCATCTATGCCTAAGTCATGTTACTTCTGGGAGTCTGCATTAGTCCCAAATCAAAAAAAAAAAAAAAAAAATGGAAACCAAGAGCATGCAGTCATTTTTACCTACAGTCAGGTCCATAAATATTGGGACAATTCTAATCTTTTTGGCTCTATACATCACCACAATGGATTTGAAATGAAACAAACAAAATGTGCTTCAACTGCAGACTTTTAGCTTTAATTTGAGGTATTTACATCCAAATCAGGTGAAAGTGTAGGAATTACAACAGTTTATAAATGTGCCTCCCACTTTTTAAGGGACAAAAAGTAATGGGACAGATTAATAATCATAAATCAAACTTTCACTTTTTAATACTTGGTTGCAAATCCTTTGCAGTCAATTACAGCCTGAAGTCTGGAACGCATAGACATCACCAGACGCTGGGTTTCATCCCTGGTAATGCTCTGCCAGGCCTCTACTGCAACTGTCTTCAGTTCCTGCTTGTTCTTGGGGCATTTTCCCTTCAGTCTTGTCTCCAGCAAATGAAATGCAATCGGATTCAGGTCAGGTGATTGACTTGGTCATTGCATAACATTACACTTCTTTCCCTTAAAAAACTCTCTGATTGCTTTCGCAGTATGCTTCGGGTCATTGTCCATCTGCACTGTGAAGCACCATCCAATGAGTTCTGAAGCATTTGGCTGAAAATGAGCAGATAATATTGCCCAGAACACTTCAGAATTCTTCCTGCTGCTTTTGTCAGCAGTCACATCATCAATAAATACAAGAGAACCAGTTCCATTGGCAGTCATACATGCCCACGCCATGACACTACCACCACATGCTTCACTGATGAGGTGCTATGCTTTGGATCATGAGCAGTTCCTTTCCTTCTCCAGACTCTTCTCTTCCCATCACTCTGGTACAAGTTGATCATGGTCTCATCGGTCCATAGGATGTTGTTGCAGAACTGTGAAGGCTTTTTTAGATGTTGTTTGGCAAACTCTAATCTGACATTCCTCCTGTGGTGAACCCTCTGTATTCACTCTGGTGAAGTCTTCTCTTGAGTGTTGACTTTGACACACATACACCTACCTCCTGGACAGGTACCTTGGTGTTGCTGAGCTCACCGGTGCGTTCTTTCTTTTTAAGGATGTTCCAGTTGATTTGGCCACACCTAAAGTTTTTGCTGTCTCCCTGATGGGTTTGTTTTGTTTTTTCAGCCTAATGATGGCTTGCTTCACTGATAGTGACAACTCTTTGGATCTCATATTGAGAGATGACAGCAACAGTTTCCAAATGCAAATAGCACACTTGAAATGAACTCTGAACTTTTTATCTGCTCCTTGTAAATGGGATAATGAGGGAATAACACACACCTGGCCATGGAACAGCTGAGCGGCCAATTGTCCCATTACTTTTGGTCCCTTATAAAGTGGGAGGCACATATACAAACTGTTGTAATTCCTACATCGTTCACCTGATTTGGATGTAAATACACTCAAATTAAAGCTAAAGGTCTGCAGTTAAAGCACATCTTGTTTGTTTCATTTCAAATCCATTGTGGTGGTGTATAGAGCCAAAAAGAATTAGAATTGTGTCGATGTCCCAATATTTATGGACCTAACTTTATCTTGATTTGTTGTTGTTGAAAAATTCACAGAAGATTCACAACAATATTCATAATCGAATAATTTATGATAATAAATAAATATGTTTGTCTTTGTAATAACAGAAAAAAACTCAAACAGAAAAAATTCGGGAAAGAAAACGCTTTGGAAAGAAAAGCGTTAAGCTCTGTGTGGAATACTGTATGCTCCAGTCTGAACTGGAACCATAGATTGTAAATAAACATGGATGTAATCCGCCTATTGGTCCCCTATTCCTTCGATATTGTCATTAAGACAGGGCAATAAAATGGCAGTTACATCCGGGCTTTTCCGCTTTTACTCCATAGTAAAACAATAGTTTTCAGATAGCATAAATGGACATATTAATCAAAAGAGTTGTCACGCTTTTGGAGCCTGCCCTCTGGTGGACAACGGTATATTGCTGTATTTCGCTGTAAAATCGCCGTAAAATCGCTGTATGGCGGCGCCCTTACTCGAGGACCGTTTAAGATGTTCCATGGGAGAGGCTTGACTGAAACTGACAGACCACTGAAAAACAGAGAATTTGAGACTATTGGACAGTGCCTGTGTTTTTAAATTGTTACTGTGATCACAATGATGCACTTTAGTACAAACTAGCATGTGCACTATTTGTGACTCCACAAAATCTGTAAAATCCTGGTGCATCTTCAGTGTTCTGTTTCAGGGGCTGAGACCAACTTGGGACTATGGCAGTTTGAAGACCTTTTACATAAATAAAAGGGGATCTAACTATTGTTTTTGATAACAGAATAGGCAGGATTTTATTTTATTATTTGACTTATTTTTTAGTTTAGTACAATGTGATAGGGGGGTTTAAATGTCTACCTTACTGTATGCCTTCTTTTATGCATATTCCTAAATAACTATAATAAATAACATTTGTTTGTGATATTACACTTACAACATATGGTTGGAGAAAATTATTTGAAGGCAGAACATTCATTTTAAAGCTTGTTTCACCTCAGTCAGTGTCTTTTGGTCCAAAGATGAGATTCCTTCCATTTGCTTGACCACATCTTTAGCCAGAGTCAGGGCATCGGTCTCCCTTTGGATGTAATGCTGAAGCTCGGCCAATCGGGCATCTGCTGAGCTCCGGTTGACTGAGCACATTCCTGTAAAGAAGAGACCAAATTATGACATGAACGAACCAAAGTGTTGAGAAC
Organism: Perccottus glenii; assembly: GCA_024416835.2. NCBI lineage: Eukaryota > Metazoa > Chordata > Actinopteri > Gobiiformes > Odontobutidae > Perccottus > Perccottus glenii. The sequence continues at coordinate 8,189,190 of CM044556.2, read as the reverse complement.
AAGACAAGACTTTTATGAATCAAAATCAAGTAAAGACCAAGACCACTGTATGATACATTAGAGGTTATGGGGAACAGTTACTGTCCAGGTTCAGTAGTAGATAAAGTCCAAACTCATGACAGGAGAGGGTATGTCTGGTGAAGGATGCAGAGTCAGAGAGCTTTTTACTTCAAGATAAAATTCTAGAGGTTTTTATCAAATCACAAGAATGATGTGGACAAATAAACCAGGACCGGTCCAGGTTAAAACCTCTACCTCCAAGACAAAGCTGCATTAAAATTAGTTCAAATCCAAGACTAAAATTTCCTCAGTTGTTTATTACAGATCTGCAGCCTATCCGTGTCTCTGGAACCAAATGATGAGCAGCATTGACACTCTTTCCTCGTAGATTTTTTCTTGTGTAAATGATCCTGTTTGTAGTATCCCTTAAAAAAAGTAAAAAAATATATATATATATATATATGTATATATATATATATATATATATATATATACAAAAAAATTTATCAACGATTGACTGAGTTCAGTCAATTTGTGTTTGTGTTCAAATTGACGCAAATTTAAAGCAGTCCAAACACTTTCAACCTGTCTGGTCTGGTAAAATAAATAAAAATCTGAAGTCATAGGGAGGCTGGTCACCTCAACTTAAATAATGCATTTATCAGCAGCCGATCCGACATAAACTCCCATTATCTAATGAAGGAACCGTCTTAAAGACTTTGAGGATAGATTTTTACTACATGCATGTTGGTCTATTTGTTACCCTTTTTCTGTCTTATATAAATATTGCCTTCTTTAAATAGGTTTGGTTTCCACTTTGAGAGCCTATACAAAAGTTGCCCTTTGGTCAGGTTTGATTTTGCTCTGTTTTTATTGTGGTTATGTGTTTTTATATTTATTTTTAATTATGTTAATTAAGTTTTTATGTTGTACAGCACTCTGGTCTGGTGAGTCATCTTAACTATGGCTTTTAAAAGCCATTAAACCCATTTGAGTTCAGATATAGATACATAGCTCCTCACTCAATCCCTTGGAATCAATATAAAGCTGCTGCGAGTCTTTCTTCTGGAAAATGTCATGTGCAAAGGTTTTGATGCTACATTTTATGTCTGAGGTTTATCTAAAATTAGACAATAAGCCAAAACTCAAGATAAAAACATCCAGGTATTAGCTCTAGACAAATGCAATGTATGTAACACTTAGGATTGAAAGCCATGTTTAATTGTTGAATGAATGAATGATGAATGGCGGGCGTATAAATGTCTCACACAATATTTATTTCATCAGGAGGATTGAAAATGGTTAATGATTAAAAATGAAAAGGGTTTCCTAAAGGTTAAGTAACAATTAACATTTGAGCTGTACAAAATGAAGAAAGGCTGTCTTGAAAATCAATAGTCCTTCATACATACACTATCACTGGTCATTGCTAACCGGCATTAGACACAGGACAACATTTAGAGTTTGGGCCACACGTGTTATAGCAGAGATATCTGTCTCTTGGTGATTATTTCTTTCCCCAGGGAAAAGTAAAGGTAGATTTGGATACATTGGATACATGGAATATTAATCTGAATGGACTGCCAAAGACAAATAAATGTTTTATGTCTGAGAAAAATTAAATACTGCAAAATGAAGTTTATTTTTACCTTAAAATACATTGCCTCTAAATCATCCATACACACGTGGACAAAAATGTTGGTACCCTTCGGTCAATGAAAGAAAAACTCACAATGGTCACAAAAACTTTATTCTGACAAAAGTAATAATAAATAAAAATTCTATGAATGTTAACTAATGAAAGTCAGACATTGCTTTTCAACCATGCTTCAACGGAATTATTTTAAAAAATAAACTCGTGGAACAGGCCTGGACCCTAGAAAAGACTGTAAATAATGTGACCAAATGGACATGTTAATTCAAGGTGTGTGCACTAATTAGCATCACAGGTGTGTACAATCTTGTAATCAGTCAGTGGGCCTATTTATAGGGCTTCAGGTAGTCACTGTGTTGTCTGGTGACATGGTGTGTACCACACTCAACATGGACCAGAGGAAGGAAGGAAAGAGTTGTCGCAGGAGAATAGAAAGAAAATTATAGACAAGCATGATAAAGGTAAAGGCTATAAGACCATCTCCAAGCAGCTAGATGTTCCTGTGACTACAGTTGCACATATTATTCAAAGATTTAAGATCCATGGGACTGTAGCCAACCTCCCTGGACGTGGCCGCAGGAGGAAAATTGCTGACAAATCAAAGAGACGGATAATCCGAATGGTAACAAAAGAGCCCAGAAAGACTTCTAAAGAGATCCAAGGTGAACTCCAGGCTCAAGGAACATCAGTGTCAGATCGCACCATCCGTCGTTGTTTGAGACAAAGTGGACTATATGGGAGACGACTAAGGAGGACACCATTGTTGAAAACAAATCATAAAAAAGCTAGACTGCAATATGCCAAACTACATGTTGACAAGCCACAAAGCTTCTGGGAGACAGATGAGACAAAAATGGAACTTTTTGCCAAGGCACATCAGCTCTATGTTCACAGACGGAAAAATGAAGCATATCAAGAAAAGAACACTGTCCCTACTGTCAAACATGGAGGAGGCTCTGTTATGTTCTGGGGCTGCTTTGCTGCATCTGGCACAGGGTGTCTTGAATCTGTGCAGGGTACAATGAAATCTGAAGACTATCAAGGGATTCTAGAGAGAAATGTGCTGGCCAGTGTCAGACAGCTTGGTCTCAGCGCAGGTCATGGGTCTTGCAACAGGACAATGACCCAAAACACAGCAAAAAAACACCCAAGAATGGTTAAGAGGAAAACATTGGACTATTCTAAAGTGGCCTTCTATGAGCCCTGACCTCAATCCTATTGAGCATCTTTGGAAGGAGCTGAAACATGCCGTCTGGAAAAGACACCCTTCAAACCGGAAACAACTGGAGCAGTTTGCTCATGAGGAGTGGGCCAAAATACCTGCTGAGAGGTGCAGAAGTTTCATTGACAGTTACAGGAGTCGTCTGATTGCAGTGATAGCCTCAAAAGGTTGTGCAACAAAATATTAAGTTAAGGGTACCAACAATTTTGTCCAGGCCTGTTCCATGATTTATTTTTTAAAATAATTCTGTTGAAGCATGGTTAAAAAGCAATGTCTGACTTTCATTAGTTAACATTCGTAGAATTTTTATTTATTATTACTTTTGTCAGAATAAAGTTTTTTCTGTGACCATTGTGAGTTTTTCTTCCATTGACCGAAGGGTACCAACATTTTTGTCCACGTGTGTATGTATTCCTAAAACGACTCCCTACCCTCTTCCACTCCAGCTCCCAGTGCACTTGGTGTGTAGTAACACCTACAACTGAATATAATATCCTTGATCACAGAGTTGGGTCTAAACCAGGGGTGTCAAGCCTTCAGCGCACAGGTCAAAACCGTCCCACCAGAAGGCACAATCTGCCCGAGGAATATTTTTGAAAGTGTGAACATTACAGAAAAGTTACAAACTGCAATTTTGTCTAGTGGACCAAACAGCTTTTCCTAATTTGTCCACTGGTGGTCACACTGTTTTAGTAAAACAACGCACTTTCACGCACATTCACACCTGGGGCAGGCAGAGAGGGGGGGCTGGTGTATGGAATAGTGGTGTATGAATATCACACACATTCATACACCAGTACTGCGCAGGTGGATTGACTGTCTGGCCCATGGACACAACAAAAGTATGAACTGGGGAGAGAAAGAATCGAACCACCAACATTATAGGACGACCATTCTACCACCTGAGCCACTGCACCTCTGTGTCTGTGCATGCGCTCTCAGCCCCGCTTTCCCTTTCATAGAAGCTTGCTGCTTGTGCTTCTGCTTTAACGCTAGTCACGCTAGGGAAAGCTGCATTTTTTTCTACAGTGAGAATGAAGCCAGGGTTTAAGAGCCATTTACACCAAAAATGTAAGTATGTAAATGAAAGTGTAAATGTAAGTAAACTATAGTGCAGAAAGACTGAGCAGTGTAAGTGTAGCTCAGAGGAGCATAGAGAGAACAAAAACATGAGCAGTGAGCAGGGAGAAAGTATAAAAAAAATACTGACACATTCATCTATTCATCTTATGTATTAAAAAATATATAGACAACTACAGTGTCATAAGATCTAAGTTGGTAAAATTATGTGTATGACTGACTTTTCATTTCTTTGTTCCTCTTTTCTTCTTCTAAATGCATGTAGCCTACATACCCGCGGACTTGACAACACGCCGTCACTTACCTGTCATAATTAATCGGAGCAAACAAAGTTTTACTAAGTTTTACAAAGTTTTACTTTCAGTTTATTTTAATTATCCTAAATTTATACTCGCATCATTACAACCTTTTTAAAAATATATAAAAATAATAATCATAAAAATAAAAATAAAAAAATAAAAATTTGGAAATCATCTCGCGACCCCCCGCCCACCACTCCGCGACCCCCACTTTGGGAACCACTGGCTTAAAAGGTGCCTGTTATAATGGGGAGTTTTCATCATGTGAGTATGTGTCATTCAAAATTGAGGTTGAGGTTTTCTCCATCCATTTTATATGTAGTTCTTTACAAACCACCCCAACAATGTCATAATTTTATTGATGAGTTACTGAAATGCTTTCGGTTATTTGCACAGAATTTGAACAAATAGTCATATCAGGTGATTTTAATGTGCATGTGGATAATGTTTGTGACAGAAATGCCAAAGAACTTTCTACTATTCTTGATACTTTTGGTCTGTGTCAGCATGTTAATGAGCCGACCCATAACAGAGGTCCCACTCTGGACCTAGTCATTACTAAAGGTGTTCATATTTCAGATGTCACTGTGATTGATGTTGCTCTATCTGATCCTTCTTGTGTCTTTTTTCATTTGTCCATAATTCCAAAAGTTGCTGTTGGACCTACTGTTGTAAAAAAGAGACACATTAACGATAACACCAGGACAAAGTTTATGGAGGCAATCAGGTTTGAAAATGCCTCATCAGGTCAAGTTGATGATTTGTTGAATTGTTATACTTCAGGTGTTTTAAATGTTATAGACACCATTGCTCCTGTTAAGGTTAAAGTGATCAGGACGAGGCAGAAGGCTTCATGGAGCAATGCTCCAAAGGGAAAAGGGAATGCCGAAAAGCCGAAAGAAAATGGCATAAGTTGAAACTCTTAATTCATTATGGAGTATACAAAGAAAATTTGCATGTTTTCAATCAAACTTTGCAAAAAGCAAGAGAAATATTCTTCTCAGAGATTATCAACAACAGCAGTAACAACTCGCGTGTTCTGTTTGCTACAGTGAACAGTTTAACAAACCCTCCAGCTCCATTTCCTACAGAATTAGTTTCCACCACTAAATGCAATGAGTTTGCATTGTTTTTCAACGACGAGGTTGAAGGCATTAAACGTGCGATAAAGTCAACAGGACAAACAACAACACTGCAGCCACCTAGAAGACACTTGGTTGGTTTAACACATTTTACACAAATTAATGACAGAACAATTGAAAAAACTGTCTCCAGCCTGAGTTCATCCACCTGCTGCCTCGATGTTTTACCCACTAGATTTCTAAAATCAGTACTAAGCAGTTTGTTACCACAACTCACTGATATAGTCAATAATTCCTTACAGTCTGGAACATTTCCAAGGGCCTTAAAAACAGCTGTCATCAAGCCTCCTAAAGAAGAGCAGTCTTGATGCTACAGTGCTCAACAACTATCGGCCCATATCAAACCTGCCATTTTTAGCTAAAGTAAAAGATTGTATATCAGCAACTTAATGACTTTCTATTACTTAACAACTGCTTTGATCCTTTTCAGTCAGGATTCAGGCCCCATCACAGACTGATACTACAAAGTCACAAATGACATCCGTATGAACACTGATACAGGCAAAGTCTCTGTCTTAGTTCTGTTGGACTTGAGTGCTGCGTTTGATACAGTGGACCATGAAATCCTGTCACAAAGATTAGAGGAATGGATAGGTATCACTGGAACTGCCCTTAAATGGTTTCAGTCCTATCTTTGAAGACAGGAAGTAATTTGTTTCGGTTGGTAACTGTGTATCAGACCAAATGGCCCTGACATGTGGGGTTCCACAGGGGTCTATCTTGGAACCCCTATTATTCAATCTCTACATGCTTCCTTTAGGCCAGTTAATACGCAGCTGTGGCATATCCTACCATAATTATGCAGATGACACTCAGATTACATTTCACTCACTGCAGGTGAAAATGGACCAATCCATTCACTGTCACTACATCGAACAGATTGACATGTGGATGCAAAATAATTTCCTCCAACTGAACAACCACATCACGCCAGTTTTAAAATCTCTGCACTGGCTTCCTGTTGCTCAGAGAATAGACTTTAAAACAGCACTGCTGGTTTACAAGTCTCTTAATGGTTTAGCACCAGAATATATTTCTGACATGCTAGTTGCTTATGAACCTCCTCGGACTCTGAGAACATCTGGGACAGGCCTTCTGCTCGTGCCCAGAGTCAGAACTAAACATGGTGAAGCAGCGTTTAAGTTTCATGCAGCAAAAACCTGGAACAGCCTCCCAGATGAAGTAAAACAAGCCTCAACTTTAACAATGTTCAAGGGGAGGTTAAAAACCTTCCTCTTTAGCTCTGCCTACATTACAACTAAAAGTGTTTTTTAATCTGCACTCTTCTTTTAAAATGTTTTTAATTTTTCTTATGTTTCTTAATCTAAATCTTGTAAATTGTCTTTTATTCTTGTAAAGCACTTTGAGTTACCCAGTGTATGAATTGTGCTATATAAATAAAATTGCCTTGCCTTGCCTATAATGTTCTGATCGTGGCTCTGGACTCTGAGTAACTTGTTTTTCTAGAACAAAAGGTTAATGCCCTGCAGTGGCAACTTTGTTTTTATATTTAATTTGAATACATTAATGTTTAAGTTGAGATTTACAAGAAATATTTGAACTGATTCTGTGTAAAGGGAATACTGCTGTTAAAAATCACCTTATTTGTGTTTGCAAACCAAATGTTCTTGTACTTTTGTTTATAAGGCAGGACTTTTTAAATAAAAGTGTGCATTACACTGCATTTAATCACAATTAATTACAGGCAAAAATGCAATTAATAGCAATAAAAAAAATAGAATTGTTGCCCAGCACTATTTTGAATTTCAGGCTTCAACAACAAACATGGAACTTAATTGTTCTGGGATGTTCTGTGGAGCAAAAGCCAGCGTTACAAGCAGCAACTAAGCCTGCATGGTTGCAGACTCGCTCTGGTGGTTTAAATAAGCCACTCGCTCTCAACACTAATTGTTTTCAGATAGTCCTTAATATGTTTGACCCTCTGTGTGAACGAGCAAATCAAGTACAAGTGGATAGAGTGAGAGAGTGGGGAACTGTTTCGAAAATGCCCATAGATAACCCGTTTTTTTATGGTTTTCATACGGCAAACATGAATTATTACCGTTCTCTTAACAGACCATGAGTAATTTAGGCACAAACAACTTACATATTGAGAGATGGATTGTCTTGACAGTTCCATGTGAGTTTGTACAGTTGTGAGTAACAACATGAAATAACATGAGTTTTAAGATGGCACTTAAAAAGTAAACTATGGGACTTCCTTCCATTGTTACTTCCTACTCCAGGTTTTTAATCCTTGCCTCGTATCATTTTATCACAGTCAAAGCATCACATGGCAGTTCTTCTCAGATGGTCCACTGTACAGAATCGATAATGAAGAAAAGACGGTCATAGGTCAGAGTATAGAGAAATGATCTGAGGAAAACGGGACACTCTCTTGTCCATTGAGCCAGGCTTTGCAGGTGCTTTCTGTCCATCTGTTTTAAAAAGCTGCCAGATCTAGTTTATTTCTCGGAATATACATGATAATTTATTAATTTTTTTTATTATGATTTTTTTTTTATTTTTGATTACTATGATTTAACCAAACCTGAATCTTAGACAAAAGTGGATGACTAAGATGAGAGAGCTGTCTTGTTATGTTATAAACTGAGATTTGGGATACGACCGAAATTAAAATGCATTCACCACATGCAATAATTATTTTACCTATTTCAGCTTATGAGCTTATGAATACCGTAATGTTGGCTGCAATAACTTCATTTTCAACTTGGATTACTTTTAACAGTGAAGCAATTTGACGTCTTAGTGCCTTGTTTTTATTTCCATTTTCTTATCTTTTACATTTCCACTTAATGTTTCTGCTAGATTTCAGGTAAAATGAGCCATGTGTGAAACTTTTATTTAACAAGTGAAAATGATAAATGCCGTCACAAAAGCGTGGTGTAGTGGTGAAAGCAATAGAGGTATTCACACTTCCCAACAGGCAATTACGCACTATATTAAGCTGATGGGCTGGGGAGAGCAAATACATTAAAAAGAAAGGAAATGGTAAAGGTTGGATAAAACTGAAAAAAATTGAAGGCTGCAGCAGTTTTGGGAAATCACTTTTTCATATCAACATGAGCTTCCTCTCTTTTAAAGTAAAAATGTTTTGAATGTTTTCATTTACCATTGCATTGCAAGTTGCAGCTTTAACACTAAACTGTAGCACATAAATAATAAGAATTCAGTCTTATATAATACACTTCATGTTACACAAAGACACCTAGAAACAAAACAAAACATTTATTCAACTAAACACTAAAACATTTTCTTTTTGGACAATTCAGGACAGCAATAGTTCCCAATTTAATTCACACTGGGATCTAGTGCTGCACAATTAATCACATTTGGAATTAAATTGCAACATTAACAATCGAAATATTCAAATCACAGAGGCTGCATTTACTGGTCATGTGACATGTGTTGTGAGAAATGCAACTTAATATAACTCAAGGCTTTGTTAAATCTACAGCAGCACTGTCTGAAAGATCTGCCATTATTTCTGAACATGAGTGTCTGCAGGGTCAGTTCTAGGAAGGTGGGGGCCAATGAGCTACAAAAAAATTTAGGGCCTCCTTTGGGGATGTCTGGGGGAGGCGCCAATCTCGTGTCTTTTTTGAGACTCAAAATGTCTTCAACATATACTACATCTGCTTCAGAGGGTCAAAACTCAAACTACATCCGCTTCAGAGAGTCAAAACTTATACTACATCTGTTTCAGAGGGTCAAAACTTATACTACATCCGCTTCAGAGAGTCAAAACTCAAACTACATCCACTTCAGAGAGTCAAACGTATACTACATCTGTTTCAGAGGGTCAAAACTTATACTACATCCGCTTCAGAGAGTCAAAACTCAAACTACATCTGCTTCAGAGGGTCAAAACTTATACTACATCTGCTTCAGAGAGTCAAAACTTATACTACATCCGCTTTGGAGGGTCAAAACTCAAACTACATCTGCTTCAGAGAGTCAAAACTTATACTACATCCGCTTCAGAGAGTCAAAAATCAAACTACATCTGCTTGAGAGTCAAAACTTATACTACATCCGCTTCAGAGAGTCAAAACTTATACTACATCTGCTTCAGAGGGTCAAAACTTATACTACATCCGCTTCAGAGGGTCAAAACTTATACTACATCTGCTTCAGAGGGTCAAAACTTATACTACATCCGCTTCAGAGAGTCAAAAATCAAACTACATCTGCTTCAGAGAGTCAAAACTTATACTACATCCGCTTCAGAGAGTCAAAACTCATACTACATCCACTTCAGAGAGTCAAAACTTATACTACATCTGCTTCAGAGAGTCAAAACTCAAACTACATCTGCTTCAGAGAGTCAAAACTCAAACTACATCTGCTTCAGAGGGTCAAAACTCGAACTACATCCGCTTCAGAGAGTCAAAACTCAAACTACATCTGCTTCAGAGAGTCAAAACTTTACTACATCCGCTTCAGAGAGTCAAAAATCAAACTACATCTGCTTGAGAGTCAAAACTTATACTACATCCGCTTCAGAGAGTCAAGACTTATACTACATCTGCTTCAGAGGGTCAAAACTTATACTACATCCGCTTCAGAGAGTCAAAACTTATACTACATCCGCTTCAGAGAGTCAAAACTTATACTACATCTGCTTCAGAGGGTCAAAACTTATACTACATCCGCTTCAGAGAGTCAAAACCTATACTACATCTGCTTCAGAGAGTCAAAACTCAAACTACATCTGCTTTAGAGGGTCAAAACTCAAACTACATCCATTTCAGAGGGTCAAAACTCAAACTACATCTGCTTCAGAGGGTCAAAACTCAAACTACATCCGATTCAGAGGGTCAAAACTCAAACTACATCCACTTCAGAGGGTCAAAACTTATACTACATCCGCTTCAGAGAGTCAAAACTTATACTACATCCGCTTCAGAGAGTCAAAACTTATACTACATCTGCTTCAGAGGGTCAAAACTCAAACTACATCCGATTTAGAGGGTCAAAACTCAAACTACATCCACTTCAGAGAGTCAAAACTCAAACTACATCCACTTCAGAGAGTCAAAACTCAAACTACATCTGCTTCAGAGGGTCAAAACTTATACTACATCCACTTCAGAGAGTCAAAACTCAAACTACATCCACTTCAGAGAGTCAAAACTCAAACTACATCTGCTTTAGAGGGTCAAAACTCAAACTACATCTGCTTCAGAGGGTCAAAACTCAAACTACATCCGATTCAGAGGGTCAAAACTCAAACTACATCTGCTTCAGAGGGTCAAAACTCAAACTACATCCGCTTCAGAGGGTCAAAACTTATACTACATCCGCTTCAGAGAGTCAAAACTCAAACTACATCTGCTTCAGAGGGTCAAAACTCAAACTACATCCGCTTCAGAGGGTCAAAACTTATACTACATCTGCTTCAGAGAGTCAAAACGTATACTACATCCGCTTCAGAGAGTCAAAATTCAAACTACATCTGCTTCAGAGGGTCAAAACTTATACTACATCCGCTTCAGAGAGTCAAAAATAAAACTACATCTGCTTCAGAGGGTCAAAACTTATACTACATCCGCTTCAGAGAGTCAAAACTCAAACTACATCCGATTCAGAGGGTCAAAACTCAAACTACATCCACTTCAGAGAGTCAAAACTCAAACTACATCTGCTTTAGAGGGTCAAAACTCAAACTACATCTGCTTCAGAGGGTCAAAACTCAAACTACATCCGATTCAGAGGGTCAAAACTCAAACTACATCAACTTCAGAGAGTCAAAACTTATACTACATCCGCTTCAGAGAGTCAAAACTTATACTACATCTGCTTCAGAGAGTCAAAACTTATACTACATCTGCTTCAGAGGGTCAAAACTCAAACTACATCCGATTCAGAGAGTCAAAACTCAAACTACATCTGCTTCAGAGGGTCAAAACTCAAACCACATCCGATTCAGAGGGTCAAAACTCAAACTACATCAACTTCAGAGGGTCAAACCTTATACTACATCCGCTTCAGAGAGTCAAAACTTATACTACATCCGCTTCAGAGAGTCAAAACTCAAACTACATCCACTTCAGAGAGTCAAAGACTCAAACTACATCTGCTTTAGAGGGTCAAAACTCAAACTACATCCACTTCAGAGGGTCAAAACTTATACTACATCTGCTTCAGAGGGTCAAAACTCAAACTACATCCATTTCAGAGGGTCAAAACTAAAACTACATCTGCTTCAGAGAGTCAAAACTCAAACTACATCCATTTCAGAGGGTCAAAACTAAAACTACATCCGCTTCAGAGAGTCAAAACTCAAACTACATCCACTTCAGAGAGTCAAAGACTCAAACTACATCTGCTTTAGAGGGTCAAAACTCAAACTACATCCACTTCAGAGGGTCAAAACTTATACTACATCTGCTTCAGAGGGTCAAAACTCAAACTACATCCATTTCAGAGGGTCAAAACTAAAACTACATCTGCTTCAGAGAGTCAAAACTTATACTACATCCGATTCAGAGGGTCAAAACTCAAACCAAAGGAGCATCAGAGGGTCAAAACTTAAACTACAGCCGTCTCAGTGGTTAAAAACTCACCCTAATATCGCTTCAGGGGCTCAAAACTTAAACAATAGCAGCATCAGAGGATCAAAACTCAAACTACAAAATACATGAGATTGAAATTTGCGCAAAAAATTACTGATAAAATCTTGAAAAACATAAAGGGCTACAAATACCATTTATTTTTTCTAGGACTACATACATACTTTCCAGGACAATTCAATTGTTTCAAATGTCCTAGAAAGGATATGTACAACATATCTTGTGAGTTCTTACCTTCATGAATAGAGCTGTTGGGGTCTCCTACGTTTTCAGCATGGCTGCTTTCGCTGCCGTTGCAGCTGCCACGGTGCTGGCCACACTGCCGGCCTGGGCCACTTTGATAATCTGCAGTCGGATCAGCTCAATCTTGGAGCGGCTGTCCTGCAGCATCTGCTGAGCTGTGGACAACATCTGATCCACGATAACAACAGTGCGTCAATAAGGAAACACTTCATTACTGCTGCTCACTCGGTCAACAGCTCGGATAATAGACAAACATGTTAACAAGACATAACTGGTTAGAAAAACACACGCCCGGCAAATACTGCAAACATGTAATCTATGTCAACCTAATTGCTTTCAGAGGCTCTTAATTCTGGTATCGCTTCATGGAAATGCAACTTCAATCCACAGAGATCAGACTCATTTTTGTATAGCACAGAAAACAATTAGGATTAGACCAGCCTACATGTGAACCAAGTCAAGAGAAAAAAAAAAAAAGATTGCAAGTGCCTTGAAAAACGAACAGAAAGGGTTGGTTTCAATAGTTATTAGTTTGGAGACTCTGGAAGCAGTGGAGAAACAGACACAGTACAGGATGGATGGTATACTGCACAACATGGGGCGGCAGTAGCTCAGTGGTAGAGCGGCCGTCCTTCAACCGGAAGGTAGTAGGATCGATTCCCGCTCGCCCCACAGTTCATACTGTCGTTGTGTCCTTGGGCAAGACCCTTAACCCACCTTGCCTCCAGTGACTGTAACACTGGTAATGTAATGTAATGTAATGTAATGTAATGTAATGTAAGTCGCTTTGGATAAAAGCGTCTGCTAAATGAATAAATGTAACATGGACCACCCCCTGCATTGGGCCTTTGAACAACAGAGAACAGCCAGAAAGCACTTACAGCCTACAGCAGAGTCAGTACAGAACTCTTGTGCTTCATTTATAAACTAAACGAACGTTTGAAAAAGTCATTTCATAGTCAAGCCTATATAACATGAGACTAATTGTATTGGAAAAGAAAATTGAGATTTCAACTATCAAGATTTTAAATTGTCCGTACAGCTCAGGACCAACATGGCGCAAAGAATTCTTTGCATAGATACAGTTTATTTTATTGGTGTACCATTAGTTCTCACCCACATAAAGGTTACCTGAACTTACTAACATTAACATTTAAACATTTTTTATTTTATTTAGTTTTTTATTAAACCTGTTCAGTCCTGATCTCTAACCTGTCTCTGTCAATGTCAGTCATGGTCTGACCATGACTTAGAGGAAAAGCAACAACCATAGTTTTGTTATTAAAAAAATAAATAAAAAAGGGCCTAAATGGAAACTAAAGTATTTAAAGCAAAGACATTAAACAGTCTTTTCTCATCACATACAGTCAGGTCCATAAATATTGGAACATCAACACAATTCTGTTATTCCCTCATTATCCCATTTACAAGGAGCAGATAAAAGGTTCAGAGTTCATTTCAAGTGTGCTATTTGCATTTGGAAACTGTTGCTGTCAACTCTCAATATGAGATCCAAAGAGCTGTCACTATCAGTGACGCAAGCCATCATTAGGTTAAAAAAACAAAACAAACGCTTCAGAGAGAGAGCAAAAACTTTAGGTGTGGCCAAATCAACTGAGCTCAGAAACACCAAAAGACCGGGAACACCACGGAAAACAACTGTGGTGGATGACCGAAGAATTCTTTCCCTGGTGAAGAAAACACCCTTCACAACAGTTGTCCAGATCAAGAACACTCTCCAGGAGGTAGGTGTATGTGTGTCAACTCAAGAGAAGACTTCACCAGAGTGAATACAGAGGGTTTACCACAAGATGTAAACCATTGGTGAGCCTCAAAAACAGGGAGGCCAGATTAGTTTGCCAAACAACATCTAAAAAAGCCTTCACAGTTCTGGAACAATATCCTATGGACCGATGGGAGAGATGTGGAATGTTATGCAATAGCCAAGTCAATCACCTGACCTGAATCCGATTGAGCATGCATTTCACTTGCTGGAGACAAGACTGAAGGGAAAATGCCCCAAGAACAAGCAGGAACCGAAGACAGTTGCAGTAAAGGCCTGGCAGAGCAGCACCAGGGATGAAACCCAGCGTCTGGTCATGTCTATGCGTTCCAGACTTCAGGCTTCAGGAATTGACTGCAAAGGATTTGCAACCAAGTATTTAAAAGTGAATGTTTGATTTATGATTGTTAATCTGTCCCATTACTTTTGGTCCCTTAAAAGGTGGGAGGCACAAACTGTTGTAATTCCAACACTTTGACCTGATTTGGATGTAAATACCCTTAAATTAAAGCTAAAAGTCTGCAGTTAAAGCACATCTTGTTTGTTTCATTTCATTTTGTTTCGAGCCAAAAAGATTAAAATTGTGTCTGTGTCCCAATATTTACGGACCTGACTGTATGTTTACCCTCACCACTTGCTCTTCTTTTCTTTGTTCTTTCTACTCTAAAAACTTCCACAGAGATTGAACTGTAAAACTCCAGTCTCAAGACATTGTCTCAAGAGCCTGGGGACTCTAACCGAGTCCCCAGTAAATATTACTGAAATATAAAGTACATCTCTGTCTGGTCTCTGTGACTGTCACTCATGGTCTCAGATGTTTAAGGCTGGTTTCTAACACTTAAAACACAGCTTGATTGAATAAAAAAAAAATAAAAATAAAGTTGAGTAATCTATACTGAACACTATTACATTTAAATCTAGTTTAAATCTAACCTTTCCTCAAGTCCATATTAAGAAATCAAGTCGCTTAGCAATTACTAAAAGTAGTTACGTGGAACAAGTTGACATAACATTTTTAGTTTATTTTTTAGAGTGTACAGTCACACACATTGATACACCAGTACTGTGGTACTGGAGGCAAGGTGGGTTATGTGTTTTGCCCAAGGACACTATGACAGTATGAACCGGGGAGAGCGGGAATTGAACCACTAACCTTCTACCACTGAGCCACTGCGCCCCCTTTATGAAACAAACAAAAGGGTATCTTCTTTTACGGCTTATTCACAGCTTATGTGAATAAGCCGTTTTCTATATTTAACTATAGTTAACTATATTTTAACTATATTTATACTAACATAAAATTTGTACATATATGCAAGCTATGGTTTAACACTAGTAACAAGCTAAAATGGATAAAACATTAAACAAGCATTATTTATTATTTAGACGACCTATGTGTAATTTCCCCATTGTAGAAAAATAAAAGTTGTTATGTTGTTTTAAATGTCATATAAAAGTATGGTATACAAGCCATGGGTAAATTATATCTTCGTGAGGGATAAGTAAAAGTCTGATATAAGTGTCTAACTGCACATAGCATGTCTTTATCAAAGGATAGACTAAAATAAAAAAGAGCAATCTGTAATGGTCTTTTGGCTGCTGCAGGACAAATATTTTAACCTGCATAAAATATTACATAACAAAAAAGCAAGAGTTTAACACTAGTAAACAATGTCTTTATAAGCAATATGCAAACACCATAAACAGCTGTCTATACATGAACTGCGTGTGTAGTGTAATATAAGATGTAAGCTACAGTTAAACAGTAGTAACAAGTCCATGATGGGCACAAGTGTAAAGAAATACGTTGAGATCACGTGCAAACAGTATGACTTTGCAGTTCACTCACCTCTATGCCTGTGCTCAATGAGGACTAAACTGTCATGCCCTGTAGAAGTGAATAGGAGGTGGACTACTCGGGTTTCACTCTGCACCTTCACTATCCTTGAAACACAACAAGTCCTGCCTGCGATGTTACGCTCACTAGCACCGCTCCCCTAAAGAGACCCACATCTTCTTCAGGCGGCTCGGCGGATGTTTTTCTCCACCCTGCTGTCTCCATCTGCGACATGCCTTCCCCGCTGCATCCTGTGGCAGACTTTGTACTCCCAACCTCTATGACCGTTTCTTTCTTTCTGCAGAGGGGTACAGCAATGCGAGTCTCCGTCTCCTATACTTCCCAAAGCGTCTCCTCTGGACGTGCTGATCATCAACCCCCGCTCGGCATTGGCCGCTGGTTGACCACATGCTCACATGCTGTCACTAACCAAAAGACAAACGGAGGGAGCTGCTGTACTGCTGCTGCTGGTAGTGACGCTCCTTTTGGGACAAGCCAAACGCCAGTGTTTCACCTGTATGGCGATAAAAGAACGTTTTTAACCAACTGTAAAATGTAATAGAGGCGGCTTTGTGTGACATACTGACTGACAGCTTTGTAAAACCCCAGTGTGTCATGCTAGGACGCTGCTTTTCTCCGAGCTCTGTCACCTTGTTGTCAATGAGCTGTGGTTAAGTGTCTGCTTCAAAATAAGCAAGATCTTGCTGCAAATCAATGAAAGCATTTAATAAATTAGTGAAACCAAGATATGACAGGTCCTAGTTTAGTTGATTCTAAACAGTTCTTTCGGGGGTCTGGATTTCCCTCTCTAGATAGACAGATTATGTAATCCAGACACTGTCAAGGACTGTACACATTTCCCTTTCCTATCTCACCATCTAACAAAAAGGTCATACTATGCCCGGCAAGCATATTAGAGATAGCCCCCACTGCCAACAATTATATTATTTCCAGTGCAATAACTTATTTGAGCGATTTAACCCTCATACATTCACAAATTCACATCACTGCTTTCTATTATTAAAAAATACATTAATGCTATGCTCGTTAAGTAGCATTTAGCATCAGCCTACAGTTAACTACTACTTACAATACATGACTGTTTGATACTTATTACGTATATATTCATGTGATGTTACAAGTAATTTTTGGGACTATAGACTATAGAATGATAGCCTTATAAAGCTAAAATTACTAAAAGCAATAAAAACGAATAAGAATACGAATAACAGATTTTAATCTAGTCAACCCATTTAATTATGTTAATTGGGCCACTAAAGGCTGTTAGTCACCTCAGCAAGCCTTAAACTATTCAGCTGTAACCTTTAAAACGCTATACAATGCCCACTTTAATACCCACTTTTGTCCTAGCTACAACTGTTCGATAAGTCGTCTTGCTTAGCTATAACTAAAAGGTCGACATACTGTCTACCTTTTATTCTTAAATCTCTTTCAGCAAACAAGTGTCCAATTCAACGTTAATGCTAAATTGTAATTAGATACAAATAATTCATATTTTTATCTATACATAACTATAAATATATGGTTATTTTTTTAAATAAAACTTTCATTTACAGTAGCCTATCACCTGTAAAAACGTGAACTTTTTACTTCTTTAAATATTATCTTAAATGTCTCATAATTCACTAGTTACAATTTAGCTTTTAAACTGTGTTTTTAATTGTCCGACTTGCTAATTATTGCTTCACAAGAACAGGACTGGGCTTTTACTTTAACGGCTATTCAGCATCTTTTTTTAAGTGCGCAAGTGTGAGTCGGCCCGGCCCCTGTATAAGCTATTTTTAGGTTGTAGCAGGTTTTCAAATGTCTTTCAGGGATTAAATAAAACATTATTGGTAATTGTATTCAATTTTGGTGTATTTTTAAGAAAAGAGACATTATCAAATCTACAAAATAGACCGGAGTAGTGAGACCTATTTTGAGAGGCGGAGCTCAGTGGAGCCCCGTTCGTAATGAAAGCGGGTTGCTGTAACTTCCTCGCTCCTCGGCAGCTTTACATTGTGTGGAGAGACTGTGTAGCACGTTGTTTGTTGGCTTCTGCACGCTGAACTCTACGCCGTATTTTCGTTCTCCTTTTGGGGAGAAACCAGATCCGAAGCTTCCAGCTAGTTCCTCAGAGATCTGTGAGTTAAACCAGCCAGCGAAAACATGTCGGCTTCTGCGGCCAAAGTGAGTAAAAAGGAGGCGAACTCAAACCACGACGGAGCGGACGAGACCTCCGGTAAGAAGGGGAACGGAATGGCGGCCTCTCGCAC
Source organism: Perccottus glenii (assembly GCA_024416835.2). NCBI lineage: Eukaryota > Metazoa > Chordata > Actinopteri > Gobiiformes > Odontobutidae > Perccottus > Perccottus glenii. Next base: position 8,171,058 of record CM044556.2, on the reverse strand, counting down.
TATTCACCGCCATTTTCACTTTACTCTCCAACATAATTTGCATTGCCACAAGGTGTAATTTTATTAACGGTAATCATTTGTATTGCTTTGTTTTTGGCTTCTTGCGCCCGGGCCAGCTTTTCCGTGCACCACATCTTTTATTGCGTGCACTCACATTTTGCTAATGGTAGCTAGCTCAATTAGCACAGCGCTATTCCTATCCGCTGTTGTTCAGATCACGCCGGCATTGAGAGGCCATGTTAGCTAGCCATTTAGCTTTATCAGCGTGGCCAGTCGTGTCGATGTGTGGCGACTTTGTGACAATTTCCATAGATGTATACGCTTTATTACTTTGGACTTAAGTCGTACCAGGCTCTACGCGTTTACTTAGACAGCGGGGTGCTTATTCACAAACAAAGTTGTAAATTTCTTTTAGCATTAGCCAGGTACTGTTGTTGTTGTAATGTTCCCTAACGTTATCTTCTGTGTTTTTACTTGCTGCTTTGCATTTAAATACTAAATTCCCACTTTCTTTGTAAAATAGTAATTGTCTTAAATAAGGGGTTGTTTGTTTGTGGAGTATTTTAACGTCTCGGTGCCTTGTTTAGCGGTCTGTCCTCGGCTCGTCTCTCATTATCGCGGCTCGCAGTGTGTTATGTGTCCCACATTTAAACCACGCGGCCTTGTCGAGAGCAGTGGCCGGAAACGGCGAATGTCTAACCCGCTAGATCTACTGCTATTGGCCGCCTTCTTCTGCCTCACCACCGGACAAACCATCCATTATTTGTTCGATAACGGCGCTGTAATGCCATCTCCCTAAATAGCCTACCATATTTACATGCATATAAACAATTACAATTTAACATTTAAAGCGTCATTCTTACAATAAACACGTACTGGTCGGTAACATAATTTGCCTTTCACTATGAAAGCTTAAACAACAATAACTAATAGATTTTTTGTATGCCTTAAACATGGATTGTGGAATCAAATTGTAATCGTTCATGTTACTGCAGTTTTATTTTTCGGGTTTCTAAGTTATGGGATTTTGGAGGGAAAATGTGTATAGGCTTACACTAAGATGATAAACCTGTAGTAGTTAGTAAGTATGCATAATATAATAATAATTTATGTAGTGGGTGGTAGTACTAGTAGCTTGTTTTATAAGTCATTATGGCACAACACACTCAATATTAACAAATTGCATAAAATATTTGAAGTTACTACAAGTAACTTTTACATGGTGGCACAGCTAAAGGCTAGATGTCCCATTCTTATGCATATTTCTAACATTTTTGTTTTTGCAGAGAAAGAACAACAGGAGGCTATTGAACACATTGACGAAGTTCAAAATGAAATTGACAGGTAAAGCATACATTTTTGCCTCAGTTTAGTTTCTTCTTGGGGATAAAGTGGAGTGGCATGTAATCCTTTTTAATTTTTAGAACCATAACAGGAACTGAATCGCAGCAATCTGTGGTTTATATGAAATCTCATTCGCTAACTGCTTTAGACTTGGACTATACACTTAATTATTACTGTTAACTTTATTTTTTGTGTTTATATTTTTGTGTAGGTTGATTGAAAATGCCAGTGAGGAGATCCTCAAAGTAGAACAGAAATACAACAAACTTCGTCAGCCATTTTTTCAGAAGAGGTCCGGCCTGATCGCCAAAATCCCTAACTTCTGGGTCACCACGTTTGTTAACCATCCACAAGGTAACACCATTTATTCATTCAATCTCGAGTCAAGACCAGTGTTGGATTTATTGGAAAAGATCCTGTGGCTGAAAGTATTAATGCTCCCCTGAATTGGCAAGTAAATGTAAATGTCCTGGTAAATCATTTCTTTGGAGTGGGAAGTAGTCACTTCAAGTGCAACGTTTGAAATGAAAAACATGGTTTTATTTTTTATTTACAAGAAAACGAGACTAAGCAACTGTCTTCTCAGTCAAGCGGTCTGGGATTTGAGTACAAAAGTTACACTTTACATGTGCTCTAATGTAATCCTGTTACAGTATCTGCTCTACTCGGTGAAGAAGACGAAGAAGCGCTTCATTATCTGAGCCGGGTCGAGGTGACAGAGTTTGAAGACATCAAGTCGGGCTACAGAATAGAATTTGTAAGCATGGTTTACTTATTAGTTGTGTTTTTATCAATTTAATTTGTGTGTTGTAATATTGTAAAATAAAATTTTATGAAAATAAAATTTAGCCAAAAAGTTGTTTGAGGTGGTTTGTGCCTTTTTAAGTTAAAGCGCTTTAAAAATCAAATGGTCAGCTGTTTTTTTTTTTTTTTTTGCATTTGTTTTTGCAGTATTTCGATGAAAATCCATACTTCGAAAACAAAGTTCTTTCCAAAGAGTTCCATCTCAACGAGAGCGGAGACCCATCTTCAAAGTCCACAGAAATCAAATGGAGATCAGGAAAGGTGTGTACAACCTAAACCGTTAAATTTTCTAAAGGCACAAATAAGCGAGAAGTGAATAAAAAATTCAAGCCAAAATGCTGCCCTGGCTTGCCGCAAAAATATATACACCTTGGAAAAAACAAATGGAAACACCAGTTAGACTAGACTTTAAATACTTGTTTTTGTATTCTAGGACTTGACCAAGCGCACCAGTCAGACACAAAACAAAGCCGGGAGGAAGAGGCAACACGAAGAGCCCGAGAGTTTTTTCACTTGGTTCACTGATCACGCTGACGCTGGAGCGGATGAACTTGGAGAAGTCATTAAAGACGACATCTGGCCCAACCCCCTGCAGTACTACCTGGTAAAATGGAGTGACGGCACATAATATTTTTAAAGTTATGTTCAAATCTGATCTACCTTACCCCAGGACCAGGAGAGCTACTATGGCTGCAGAGGCAGTTTTATGGTTAGGAGAGGTCGGGGGCTGTGTCCAGCACAAGATGGATGTATTATTAGAAGTGGACAGCAGTCCCTTTTCCCTGCTGCGAATTTAATAATAATAATAATAATAATATTAATAATTGTTATATTTATATAGCGCCTTTCCAGAGCTCAAGGACGCTTTACATATCAATTATTCATTCACTCCACAGTCACACACTGGTGGTAGTAAGCTACATCTGTAGCCACAGCTGCCCTGGGGCAGACTGACAGAGACGTGGCAGCCATTCCGCGCCTACGGACTCTCCGACCAACACCTTCAACATTCTTACACATTCATACGAGGCAAGGTGGGTTAAGTGTCTTGCCCAAGGACACAACGACAGTATGAACTGTGGGGAGAGCGGGAATCGATCCTACTATCTTCCGGTTGAAGGACGGCCGCTCTACCACTGAGCTACTGCCGCCCTATTTGATTAGTGGCCAGTCAAGGTATTGCAACGGGAAAAAAAACTATTTGTATATAAAAAGGTTCTAGTCTGCCTTTGCCCAAGGATGGGTAAAACACAGTGACCTGCTGTATGGGCCGCACAACGCAGAAAAAATCCCCGAAGCCAAAAACTTTTTTGGTATGCTGTGCCGATGAGCAGCCTTTTAATAATTTTTTAACTTTTATTTATCATCCCGTTCTAATAATACATCCATGGTGTAGACAGGTGGCTTTATGTACTCGGTGGAAGTCTAATGTTCGTCTTAATTTTCTAGTCTTACTGGTTTCTTTTTTTGCCCAGGTTCCCGACATGGATGACGAGGAGGGCGAGGGTGAAGAGGATGAAGATGATGAGGAGGGTCTAGAGGACATCGATGAAGAAGGCGACGAGGATGGAGAGGAAGACGATGATGATGAGGGAGAGGATGGAGAGGTATTGTTCATTAATATTTTGCATAGCGGTTTGCGGAATAATATGTACTATATACTCAATGTAAGACTCTTATTTGGTCCGAATAAACCATAAGCTGGCCCCAGGAAACATCAGTGTGAGATATTTTTAACATGGCTGCACAATATATAGAAAATCTCATTGTTGCAGCATTCATCATTATTTCATGTGTATGTTTTTCTGATCAAGTGCAGCCCTTGTGTAAGTTAAAGCAGAAATGAGATTTGCACAGCTTCCTTTAGTAAATCATAGTCGTAAATACTCCTAGCGCGGCAACAACAGACAACAACGCTCGCCAGCACACTAGTTTTGCAAAAAGAAACGCCAATACAGTACAAGAAATGAAAACTTTGATAGAATTTTAGAAATTGTCTTTTTATAAAGTCATAATAAATATACATCGTTTTAATTTATCAACCAAAACATAAAATGTATAATTTAAAATAATATATTTTCTCACTTTATTATTTTGGCATCTAACTTATTGTACATTTTATTGTCATAACAATTGAGTAGACGTGGCCTTATGGAATCTTGCATTGGGTCTAAAAGTGAGGCCAGTCGCTGACACTATGTAAACAATATTAAGGGAATTTAGTATAATATTAAACCAACAGTTTGAACTGCTGTTGTCTCACATAAAGCCCGTAAATGAAACAAACACTCTTCACTGTGTAGTAACAGCATGCTTGCATCTCTGCGAGCCGTAAGCAAAATAAATGTCAAGCTTTGCCACGGGTAAAACGCATAAATCTTTTTTAATGAAATGCAAATGGTTCTAGTTTCTTGAATATAATGTTATTTGACCTTTCAGCCTTTCTTCATCTAGATTAAGAACATAAAACAAACATCACAATTGGAGCCATGATAAGGCATTTAGAACAAACAAAAAATAAAAATTAGGGTGCACGTGGCAGAGTGGTTAGCTCCTGCCTCACAGCAAGAATTATTGTGAATTCAAAACCCGGCCAACTCAAACATTCTCGACCGACTCAGTGTCTTTCTGTGAGGAGTCTGCATGTTCTCTCCGGGTACTCCGGCTTCCTCCCACTGTCCAAACACATGCATGTATAGGTTAATTGGCAACTCTAAAGTGTTTCTAGTGAATGAATGAGAGAGTGAATGGTTGTCTGTCACTGTCTAAATGTCTAACTGGCCACTGTCCAGGATGTACCCCGCCTCAGGCCCAAAGCTGGGCTGGGATAGGCTCCAGTCACCCGCGACCCCTAACGGGACTAAGCGGTAGTGAATGAATGAATGAAAAAATAAAATTTAAAAATGCAACCAGTAGGGCTGTAGTCAACCAAAGAAATGCTTAGTCGACCAAAGTACCGTCCTGTGCAACGATTAGTCGACAAAAAAAAAAAAAAAAAAGAAGACACGATGTTTTGCATTTTGATTGAACATTTATTAAACAATTATCATAGAGCATTTAAACAACTATTAAAACAACAACAGCAATTAAAACAACAACGAAAAACATCAATAATAAATAAAATAATACAATTATTTGAAAATTTTGTTATTTTTTAAACTGCAAAGTGAGGAGTTCTGTCCTAGGTCTACAGTGACCGTCACAATCGTGCACCTGACCACAACGCTACAAAAAATATAACTGCTAAAACTGCCAAATAATGAAAAATCCTAACAAAAGCTCTCGATTATACAGGCTGTATATTCATCTTTACTTTCAAAGCTATGGGTTAACTTTTGTCCAACCGATCTAGGCGTTTTAAAACAAACACAAACAAACCCAAAATAGCCTTAAAAAAACATTAATAATAATAGGCTGTATAGTAGGAAGGCCTATATATTTATTTTCGTTTCGTTACATTATATAGGCTATTTTTAAACGCGTCAAGTGTACAAATAAATTGAGTCAGCATAATAAAGCCGTTAAGGCTACTTACAGATCTGCAGGCCTAGTCCACCTTTTTTATGTTGTGGGCCAAAAACACTAACATGTCCACATTCTTGGGTAAAAGACAGCTCCTCGACTTGTTAACAATAAATCCCGCTTTGGAAAATATGCGCTCTGCAGGAGTGGAGGTTGCAGGGATGCAGAGCAGGCGTTTGGCTGCCCGAGCAAGTCGTGGATATCTCTCATTATTTTTCCACCACGCAAGTGGCCCAGCAGTGTCCACTTTACTTCTGTCCTGAAGATAATCTTTCATTTCGTCGCAAGAGGATCTTTGTGCGCTTGGCTCATCAGGATCATCCTCTGCACCATGTCCACAAAGAAGCATCGCTATCTCCTTCTCTTTTGCCGTTTTCTGTTTTTTTGCCAACGGGTCCTCATCATCCCCTCTCTGCTCTGCGCTGTCTCCCGGGAGGCTTAGGGGCTGTCCACACGGAGACACAAATCACTGTATCCATATACATTTTGTATCGTATTGGCCTTTCGTCCACACGGATCCGGTGTTTTGGGAGACTGAATCCGCTATTTTTTGAAACAGGGTTCTAAAGTGGATAAATCTTTCGACAACACCTTTGCGACACCCTTGCGGTGTCGTGTGTACAGCCAATCCGTATATTTTGTGAAAACGATGATGTCATCGCATCACGTGTCGGCCTCGTCACACGTAACAGCAACAACAATAATGGCGGACTACATGATTGAGTTCGTGCTGCAGAAGCTACTAAGCCTACTAGCTTTATTACAGCAAAATCTATTGCTTCTATGCAGTTGTGGTGAGCAACAAGTGATAATGGACAACACCATACGCCACATGCTCTTAGATCCACGCGAAGAGAACCAGGAGAGCAACCTGGAGAAAATGAATGGAGAGAGAATTTCCGCATGTCCAAAGCACTCAGAACTCAGTCCGTATATTGAAGAGCAAACAACAAACATGAGGGCACCAATTACTACACTCTAAATATATGACTGCAACAATTTGAGAACTTGTTTTTATTAGAAAATAAATATTTAGGTCTTCGTCTTCTTCTGCAGCGCGCAAGGTTATGCGCATGCTCAAAGTCTTCTTCTTCGTGTATAGTGTATATCTGTGGCAGAATTACAGCGCCCCATACTGGTCGGGCATATATACTACATCGTTTTCAGCCGGCCGTGTGTACGCAGATATTTTCTTGAGATGACGCCGTCTCAAGATCGGATAGGGGATGCACTGGCTTCGTGTGGACATAGCCTTAGCCTTTGTGCTAGTTTTACGACTTCAGAATAGGCCTCATCCCGTTTCTCATCATTAAGAAAAGGTAGCTGTTTGAAGCGCGGGTCCAGTACTGCAGTTAAAATGTACAGGCTGCTTGTCATCACAACTCGGTCTTTGAGTTTCCATCGACTATCTATTTCCTGCACAAGCTTAAGTTTCAACTTTTTCTTTGTTGGACTATCGTTATCTGTGATGGCAAGATGACATTTTTTTAGATTCTCAAGCATTGGGAAGGCCGCTGACAGGGATGTGTTAGCCTCCTCCGACAACAGCTCGGTCAGTGTAATAAAGGGCTTAAGAACGTCTGTGATGTCTTCAGCCATATTCCACTGCTCTGTTGTCATGTCCAAAGTGCTGCCACTCCTCTTAGTGTAATTGGGGTCCGATTAAACGCGGTGATGGGCCAGCGCTGCTCCAACAGTCGCTCCAACATAAAGCAGGTGGAGTTCCACCGGGTGGCCACATCCTGGATGAGTTCGTGCTCAGGAGCTTTTTGCTGCACCTGTTTCTCTTTGAGACCCGTTTTTGCTTTGTGTCCCTTTTTGAAGTGCCCAACAAGGCGTCGCGCCGCAGCCACCGCGGCGCGACACCGGTCTTCTTTTAAGGCAGCATTTACGCACAGCTGCAGGGTGTGGCCTGCACACCTAACCAACTCCACGCCTGGCCACTGACCGGATCCTTCAATAATTCCACCGAGAGGACCATGTTGGCAGCGTTGTCCGTTACCACTGACACCCGCTTCTCTGGTGGAATGTGGTAGCTTCGCGACTTGAGTGAGTCGGCGCAGCCGCATTTTCTCCGTGTGCGCTTCATCCATTTGCTTTGTTTCTAAAACAACGCTATTCATTTTCCAGTCCGCATCAATAAAATGGGCGTAACTGTCATGTATGCCTCCATTCTTAGTGAAGACCACAAATCAGTTGTGAAGCCTACAGCCTCGGAGGATTGGAGTAACTGGTTTACATTTACTTTAAGTCCATCAAACCGCGAACTTAGCGCACGCATGACAGTCTCCCGTGCTGGCACAGTATATCTTGGCTCAACGATTTTAAACATGTTCTTAAAGCCCTCTCCTTCCACCGTATTGACTGGCCTCATATCTTGGGCGATGTAATGCACAATCCCCTTAGTGATGTCCTCCTTTCTCTTCGCCGACAGTGGATGGACCAACTCCAGTTGCGTCTGGGTGCTTCCTGACGCCTGTGGCATGGCCTGTGGATGCGCCTAGTACATAACCAATAAAATATATAAACTTTTCGACATTAGACATAGCAAAGCTGTCTGACAAATTTATATCTCGCTTACCGCTTTTAGGTGATAGGTCATATTGGTCGTTGAGCTATGGTAAGCTAGCTTTAGGCCACATAGCTTGCACTCCACAGTCTTGTCGTCTTTTTTTGTAAAATGCAGCCAAACAATTGATTTCGATTTCTTGGACATTTTTTCTACTAAAGCCTAAAACGAGTAGCGTTCTAACTAAATGAATACTTTTCCTTACTGAACGCGAAGCAGAAGTGCAGCCAACGGTGCGGTTCCCGATTGGTCATGTGGTGCAAACTGTGGCGCCGTTATAAAATAGCCTAAATTAAAGCATTTAAAGTTTGGTATAAAACATAGGCTAATTATATTTAGAAAACGGTCATATATAACTGCTAATAAAGGAATAAATATCAAGGAGTAAATCAATGAAAATTTCTTTATTGGTAAAAAAAAAATTGCAACTGGTCGACCAATGAGAATGTCAGTCGACCAAAACGACATCGACCGATTAGTCGACTAAACGACTAAAGTTGACAGCCCTAGCAACCAGATGTAGTGCTTAAACATAGTTTGGTATAGACATGCACTGAAAGTGAATTTATTAAGCTCAGAATTGCACTGAAACTCAATCGGCTCCATTTGAGTGTGATCAGGGACTGAGGGAAAAAGCGGCTCCATGTCCACTTATCCAGAAGCCCTCTAAGGGCAAGTCAACCTCCTAGTCTAGGTTGCTAAGAAGCTGCATATTCAAGCAGCCTCTGTTGCACCAGGTTTATCTCTGACTGGGGAGTGCCAAAATTCCTATGTAGAGGTGAATTTTTTTATAAAGAATTGTTGCTGCAGAATGTCTTTAATTATTAATACCATACCATAGTCGGTATGGGTTTAGGACAAAGCACTCCACAGCAATCATAGAATTAACAGAAAAATATCCACACGGCGTCTAGACTAACTTCTTGCTCCTGTGCTCCTAGGTTCACCTGCACAAAAGTCTGTTGTACTCAAATTTTCAACCGCATCGCATTCAACATCACTCTGGTTTTATCTGAATCAACACAATAATCATTTAATGATTTATTTTGTAAATCCATCTGAAACATTGGAGAGCATTCTTTTCGCTGATATGTCTCTATTTAATTCTGGAAAAAATATACAAGTAACAAAGATGGTAAACGAAGAGCTAAAAAAAATGCCTTGATATAAATTTTACTATTAACATAAAAAAATTCAATGACGAAAAAAATCTTGACACGTCAATAAAAATAGATGGGACTTATATTTAAAGGGTAAACAAAACCATTTTTTAGGAGTTAGTGTTGATGAAGACATGAGTTGGAAATCTTATAAATTACACAAATAAAAATTGCCAAAGCTATTGCTATTAGATAAATTAATACACGCTTTAACTAAATCTGCATTATTTACTCTGTTCAATTCCATGATTCTGACATATATAACATCGACATGCAAAACTTACTGCCTATATTTATAAAAGGGCTCTAAAACTGATCTGTATTTGTCAATATAGAGAGCCATCAAACCTATTTGTAAAATTTAAAGTTCTAAGCCAGGGGTCCTCAATTAAAATCAGCCGAGGTCCGCTTAGTTAACTTTCCTCACCGCGAGGGGTCCGGGAAAATTTAAATAAAGGGATATGTGTTTGAATATAATTATTTTAAAGTAAAGTCCACACCTACAGCCTCTTAAACAAAATGGAGATGAATGTAGATAATACACTGTTTTCTGTATTTTATCCTTTGTTTCCATGAGGAGTGTTTAGCTTTCACCGACAAAAGTAAAAAAACTACAAAATCAAAAGAGGCTGAAGAGGTTGTTTATTGACAACAGCCTGGAATCCTGCATATAATGCCTAATACTCCTTTAAAACATGTATGAGAACACTTTAAATACAAAATCATCAAATCAAGCCAAAACATATTTGTTAAACAAATATGACAAAGATGCCTGTCATAATTAATCTCTTTCTATTGTCATTCCTCTGAAAACATGAACAAGGGAAAATGCACTGAGCATTTCTTTAGCATTATCTGTTGCCAATAATTAACTGTTATTGTTTAATTAGTAGGTTCATCTTTTAAACAAAATTTCGAATAGAAATATTTATTTCCTGTATTTTCCCCTTGTGGGGTAACATTTTAATTAAAATGCTTTTGATCAGTTCTGTAACAGGATTTAGGATTCACACAGAAACAGAGACAACTTAAGGAAGACTTAACCTGCGTCACTCATCTCTAGAGATGCTCCGATCAGCATTTTTGGGGCCGATCACCAAAATCATGATCTGCCGATCACAGAATGGCAGGGGAATGGGAATCTTTTATCTATAATCATGTAGAGTTTGCACCATTTGTAGAAATGAAACTAACTCTAAATTAACTGTTTTAACTGTATATGACATTTCACCACAGAACATGACTTTACTTGTATACCGAAATACAGCTGAATATTACAGAACAGTTATTTCCTAAATAACTGTTCAGCTCTATCAGAATGGAAGAACTGAGATGTATTGGAGCAGCCTTCTCTGCTCTTAGCCTCTCTAACATGTTGTGGTCCCTAAAAGATATAAAAGCATAAAATATTATTTCTATAAGCTATAGGCCTATGCAATTATTCGTTAATTATGTTTAAATATGTAGATTACTTTTACTATTTATATAAGCTGCTTATACTATTTATGTAAACTGCTTTTATTTATTTTCTATTGCAACTTTAAACGGGTCTAAGCAGTTTGGTGTTTTCATGTAGCCTTGGCAACTAGCCTGAATAATATGCACATGAAATGAAACTTATCAACTCACCTCAACATGCCTTTTGCAATCATTTAGATAGACATAACTGATTAATTTAGTTTGGGAGAAGAGATAAAAGCCCGCCGGGCATCAGGGAGCCGCTATCAATATGCAGGTGACTCCCGCAACTTCCGGGAGACTTGGGATGTCTGCTTTGAAAAACTTCCAGACGGAGAGCTCATGTTGCCACTGACAAGCTCCGCTCTGCTGTTGTCTACCTGTGCGCCGTGCATGCATGTGTGAAAAAGTCGCATGATTTACGTTACGCGCCGATCAATCGGAGCATCGCTACTTGTCTCCAAACCCTCCTTTCACACCTTTTCTGTTTTTAATCACCCAAATAAACACATTAGGTTCAAATGAACGTGAATGCTAATTACTCACGTTTGTAAATTAGGTCAAATATGCGACAAACGAGTCAAGTACCTAACTTGCAACAGAATAAAGAAGTTGACAGACAAATGTACAACTCACCACATTATTAGACGTCCTCACTTTCCTCTGAGCTAGAGTCTTTTTAATCCTGACATGAAAACTGTCCAGTCCTGGATCAGTTCTGGATTCATTCTCTGATTATCAAAGCAGCCGGGACTAGAGGATAAAGGGCTGTTGTTCAGCTTTGACACTGACATGGAGCTGAATAAACTAAAATAAACTTTCTCTCTCCGTCCATAACGTCAGTGAATCTTCGTTATGTTTTGCCAAGGCTCAGCTTTTAGATTTTAGTCGTTTCTAACTCATTATCAGGCTACGCTAAACATGTTGAAATTTCCCGCTGCTCTGTCCGTAACCATAGTAACCTGAGGACCCACGCGTGTAGACGTAGCTGTCCTAGAAGTGCCGGTTCAAAAATATGTTTTACACAATGCCCTTGTAATTATGAATAATGTCTTGCGGTCCAGATCAAAGTCTCTCGATGTCCGGATCCGGACCGCGGTACGCCTGTTGAGTACCCCCGTTCTAAAATATTATGTTGAATAAGAAATGGTCAGTACAAACTTAGACGGATATCTGTAAATACAAATTTGGGACGAATAGTGTATTGGAGTTCAGTAATACACAACGGAGTCAAAAACGATAATTAAAAAAAGATTGTTTTTATTTGTAGTAATGGTGGTTTGTTTCCTGTGGTGACATTGATGATGGGTTTTGATATTTGATTTTGTAAATTGTAAGGGGGGTGGGAATTTATGAAGTCAACCCACTCCTTTTTAAGTACTGTATATGTTTATTACAAACATCAAAACAAACAAAAGGAAATATTTAAAATATTGATTTTTGATTGATCAGCCATTGCTTTACTTTATAAAAATGTATTCAGAATTTTATTGCTGTTATAAGAATTCTATATGTCCAAAAGAATTCTATATCCTTATATTATCCAGAGAGACACGGAGACAGATTATATTATAAAAAGCGAAAGGCCAGGTTTTATTCCTTGCAAGGGAAGCAAATTACACAGATACAACAAAGGTACATTGTGCGTTTTGCTTACGGAGGTACGCAAAACATTACATTTTATATCACTAAAGTGGGGGCTGTCAGTGGGAGGTGTATCTTGCATACACCCTCCCCTCAAGGCCCCAGCTCCAGGCTCCAGGTGCAGAAGTCCTCCGGCAAGCCATGTCTTTAGCTATGTCTACACCATGCTTGGAATAACATGGAGGACACAACATGATTTGACATGACCTGTAGAGAACTATGAGCACCAACTAACTATAAACAATATACACAATTATAAGAATAAAATTCTTATAACATTCCCCCCTCTTTATGCTGATAACAATTAGCATAAACAACCTACTAGCTTGAGTGTGAATTGTAAACTATATGACAGAAGCGAAAACCCAGCAGGGCGTTGACCTAGCCAGAAGAACATTTTGACCCATTGGTAAAATGACCTAAAGCTGGGAAAAACTCTTCTATCCACCCCTTGCCCCAAAGGCGGTGACAAAACACAAACATCAAGCATCAAACGTATGTAATCACTTCAAATGATTAACTTACAACACATGTCAAAACAAACACAACAAATGATTATAATGGATATGTTTCAAATCAAATGGGAACCCACAGAGTAATGCACTGATTCTTCAAATTCAAATTCTTTAAAGTCCATAAATCATAAATGTCCATAAATCATAAATCAAAACACAGTGTCACTCCAAAATAAAGTAGAAAAATATGCCAGAGGTTGAGCTGGTCAACCCATTGGACTCAAGATCTCTGGCCTGTCCCTGCCTGTCCATTTCTGTCCCTGTAACGAAAAGAAAAACACATGGAGTGAGACTAATGCACATTCATAATGATTAAAATCAATTCTCTTCAGCATAATCAATAAAATGAACCATACGGCCCTTAGGTCTGTAGTATGATCCGTCCTGGAGCTGTTGTCCCGTTGGTGTACATGCAAACAATAACGTCCCTCAGATATCAAAGTGTTCATCTGAGGTCAAAGCCTTGACCTTAGTCGTTTGGCAGGTGCATGTCCAGGAATGTTGACCCAGCAATGGCCACATTCATCAATCTCACCAACAAGCTCCGGTACATGGAAAGCAACACAAACAAAAGTTATTAGACATGGAAGTGCAACAACAACATGTTGTACATGTACTGTATCTCAATACAGATTCTAAAATCCCAGTCAATTTTCCAAATATGTTGTAAAACCAGGTCTCTAATTTCTCTATTCCAGAATATTCTAATTCCTCTATTAGAGTTTGAAGTCCTTTCTTAAAGACTTTAGTTCTGCTGTAACCAGTCCTGTGTTACTTTGGAGGAAATCCTTTTGTAGATCCCCCCTCTTCAGCTAAAAGCATGCTCAGTGCTATTTTGTTCTGTCCAGTCCTTGGACCAGTTTTCTCTCATTTCCAGTTTTAATTAACAGTTACAGCATCTCTCATACAATTCATAAACCTTTGTTGTTTATAAATATACTTAATTTAATCCACATTTTCATAAATTGTCTCAAATGTAAAAATTCAAATCCTAATGCTAATTTAATTTTAGCCTTATATTCATTAAGGACACCTTGAAGGACACCTCTGTCGTCGATGTAAATGGGGCTCTCAAATGAACCTGAGGGAGCTGCTGTTTGGCTCCTAAAGTGTGAGTTTCCACTCACGATGTTCTCCGTCACATTGTATGTGAACACAAATAAAACGAGGATCCTTTCAGGACGCATGTTTCCGGTCAGCAGGCAACGCTGGTCTAATGGTCTTACTTTCACAAAACCTCCAGACTTCTGCTTTGCACTGCACCTGTCCCTGATCTCTCCGTTTGTCAAGTTCAGAGTGATGTCACAGGAAGTCATGCGACTCCCGTCACTAGCCCTGCTCACAGGTGTGCTTCCCTTCACAGGTGTAAACCAAGATGATATAAGTTCAAAGAACTATGTTAATATTAGCTCTGGCTGGTGGTGGCTATATTAATTGTCAAAACTCCTTTTCTGAACTGGTATACTTGTTGTAGTTGGCTTCCATCCAAATAAAGAACAAACAAACAAATCAGAACGTTATCTGACATTATAGACCCATAGAAAGTGCCTCCTAGGTTTTCGTCAAACGAAACCATAAAAGCCCTTAAAATGATCAAACCATAAAATTGAAACAGCAGATAAACCCTGTTTCCACAGATATGGTCTGCTGGAAATCTACTTTAATCTGAAAAGGTTTAATCAGACCAAACAGTGCTTCTCCAGAAAAGTCCTGTCAACTTTCTGTATTTCATTATTTGATTTAAACTTTTAACTGTATTAAACACTGTTGTTTCAGCCTCCTGCTAACCATTAGGTTAACCAAGCATCCCTTCAGCACTTTAACACAGCTTTGTTTAAACCTTCATCTCCCCCCTTTTTGAGACGTGGTACAACCATGGCTCAAAATACCAAAAAAAAAAATAAACAAAAATCAAATAAAAGTTAAAAAAAATCAAAATAAAGTCAAAACAGAATGGTTTTTTCCAATTACCACCTTAAATTGTTATTTCATTAATTAGCATTTCTAATTATTCATCTTCTTTATGTTTTCCCAAATAGCATCACTTTTGTTCATGTTATATTTAAAACTTAACTTTGTTTAGTTCAGTTTTCATTTTAGTTACCATTAGTTGTAGGTCTTTACCTGTAACTGTAATTGGTATCATCCACAATTTGATAAATTTTAACTCAGTTGATGCAAACATAAATAATTTATATAGATCAGATCTGGTTTCTCATGATCTATTTTCACAAACCTTTAAACATTCACCTTCAATTCACAATTTATTTCACGTTCTTTTAAATTAGAATATTCTCAAAATATTGTTTAATTTACCTTAAATTACTTTATTCAGAAAGAAAACACATTTTTCTCTTACTTCAAAACAAAATTTCTTAATCACCCTTGTGTCAGACCCCCCTCTCTGGGGTTAAACCAGTAACAGCAGCATGTCTCATCTGCTGTTCACTCTGCTTTCCTCCAAAACACCATCACCTTTGTGACTGTCGTTTTTTTTTATAAAAGGAAAGACCAAACATAAAATCAACAAATTTCCTCTTAAATTCTGCTTTATTTTTAAACTAAATTTCTTCAGGATTGTGTTCAGTATAGATTTGTTCTATACTGTCTCTGTAAAACTCAGTTTTACCACCAGTTGCTCACTACAATAAACCAGTTTGTTTTTGTATTTTTCCCATATTAATTTAAACGTAACATAAAAAAAATTTCATCAATTACTATTTTTATGTTTCCACTAATTTGGCATTCAGATGCCACATAAAGAATTCACCTCACTCAATGTTAAACAGAAACTTTAAACATCAAGTGTAAAATCAAAATAACGTGTCTCTCTTTCTTTATTCAAATTCACCAAAATTGTAATCATCATTACTGTTCATTTAATAAAATGTAACATCTCAACCTCTTTTTTCTTTTTCTTTAGGTTACAACGACCCAAGGTTTGTCAAACCCAAAACCAAAACAAAAACTTAACGTCTGTTCAAAAGGACCTTGTGTTAGTCCCTGTACTCAAAAAAAAAATCACTTCAAACAGTGATTAAACCCAGCGAGCCATTCGCATAAGCTCTTAAACTTTAACAATTCACCTTGTTAGTTTAACAATTATCTTTTTTATTCACTTATTTCTCATTACCTTTAAATTTTCAAATAAAACATTTAAGATCATTTTACCAGTTTGAACTGTTTTAACATAGATATGTTTTTAATCATCAAAACCAGATTACCAATTTACATTACAGTTTAAATCTTTATTGCATAGATCACACTATACCTTAATTATAAAGTACCAAAATAAATAATGATTATTATTTATTTTGAACTATCTTCATTTCAATTTTCCAATTACTTAAACTTTAAGTCTTTCTTCTCAAAAACCATATTCAATCTCACTAATTCAATTGTTTAGTTTACCAAATCATGTTTCATAGATTCAATAAAACTCAAATGTGGACTTTATTCATATCAACAGACCTGTCCGAAGGTCAAACAGTTTCATAATTAAGTTTCATAAACTTTATTTAACACATCAGTTCAGTGCAGACTGTTTCTGTCACTGACATTTCTAACTCAGTATTCTTCTCAACATTAAAAGTTTGTTTAATGCAAAGGCTCCCACCATGTCTGTGGAGCTAAAAAACAAAAACCCAAAACAAAACATTTCTCGCTCTTGGGAGCAAAAAGGAGGGTGCTGTGAAGCCCCTGTTACCTTGAATTACATAGAATGTTATCTTGTGTTTAAACATTGAATCCAAACAGTGGTTGCTTTGAATCCACTGTCTCCAAAACTTTGTCAAAACCAAACCAGAGAAATACATAAATGATTCTTTTCTTTATTTAGATTCTGGTAACCTTGTTTTCTTTTAAATATGAGCTTATGGCCCATAACTATAAAGTTATATTATCTTTATAAACTTACTCTACGCAATTCAACTTTAAAACACATATTTAAATTCTTCCAATTACAAAGTAATCATTTTCATTCTTTTATTGGCGTTATACCGTGTGTTTGAACCACACTGATATTAAGGATCTCTATTAAGTCTCGTACTAATGGATACACAACATTGTTTAGCAAAACATCAATCACTACTTTTATTTTAGATCCAAGTGTTGGATCTTTAACTTCTTTAAACCTTTAATGTTCACATTTCCATGTCACATTAAATTCAAAACCAACTCTGTTCTTTAACAGAATACTCATTATTTTCTCTCATAAACCAAAATCACATTCTCCTCTGTAGATGTGTCTCATGTGTCCGTGTTTGTGTTTGTGTCTTTATGTGTCTGTAGTTACATGTGTTTATGTGTGTGTATTTACATGTCTTTGTGTGTTTATGTACCTGACCTGTTAGTTGAAGCGGTCAGTTCATGAGGTCATTCCCTCGTCTCTCGTCTGGACCCAGTTTCGACCTCCTCCTCCTCCTCTCAGTGCCCTCTCGTCTGTCACGCCCACCTCCACCTCGCTCTCGTCTCCAATGGCAATTGTGCATTTTTCCTCAGAGAAATACATTACATTCATATTAATTTCAAGTTTCATCCAATTTGCAAACACACTTTACAAATACCCTTTTGGTCAATCTCAATAGATCAAAATTTAAAACAAATAAACGATTGTCTGAATTCGTTTATCTTACCGCTTCCGTGTTTGCTGCTGCTGGTAACTGTGCAGTTTTTTTCCTTTTTTTCTCAGCCGAAAAGGAGCATGTGGGAGGTGGGATGCAGAGGAAGTTTGGAGGGGGCACTGTTTTCCGGAGGGAGGGAGGCCGATACCTAGATGCTCCAGAAACATTTAAACAAAATACAAATGATTAGTGTTTTGAAGTACATGTGTGAACTTCTTTTTTTTTTCTAACCAGAAAAATAGCTTATGGAAGCTACCTTTCTCTCTCATGTTGTTCAAACTTTTTCTAAACAAAAACATTACTTTTGTTCTGATTCACAACATTAGACTCATTCTTCATCCAACAATGGCCCATTCATAAAACATTTATTCTCTCAAACACACCTTTTATCTTTAACTCTTTAGGTCAACACTTCTCAGTATTGCCAACAATTCTCAGCCCCTTTCAGTGGGCTTTTTTCTCTAACTCACCGCGTCACCAGCAGTGAACATTTTTCCAGCAGAAGCTCTCGTGGGCTTTTAAAAATCACCGCTTCACATGCAGTGAACACTATACGTAGGCCTACGTCTTCCTACACGTCACGTCCAACGCGACAGGACTCCAATCTCACCATTAACCATAGGTTTCGGCAGGGTCTCGATTAAAGAGTCAGCTCGAGCTTTTCCTGTGCATATCCCACACTTCCCGTGTGAGTGTCGCACCATAAACCAACAATACTAGCTATGCAAGGCAGTTCGATTGTGGCGTATTACGATACGTGATTATTAATCTAAGATAAATTCTTGTGCTCTCTAGACAAGCTTTTTAGACCTTCTACCCCTTCTTGTAATTAGGTGCTCTATCTATCTCATAGATTCCGCACTTGTCATGGCCAATGAACTCCCCGCGCGTTCCGTTTCAAGAAACACCTGAAGACTTACAAAGCATAAGGTATCTATCAAACTAAAATCTAGCAAGACAACAAGCTTTAACACAGATTAACATCAGAATATCCCGTTTACAATCTCACCATAAACCACGCAGGCAGGGTCTCGACTGAAACACATACTTTTTCTCAGCTTTCAATCTCACCATAAACCATATAGGCAGGGTCTCGACAAAGCGTTATCAGCGTTTAAGAATCTCCTATGCTGGCCAACTTCATGGAAAAACATCAACTATTGGTGATGTAACTTACATGCAGCCCGCTCAACATACGCCAGATTTCCAAAACTAGCTACTTCCGGAAGCTTTGGTAATTACAAACTCACACACACACACCAAAAAATAAATTAAACAGCTGTTTACCTGAATTTTTAGTCCAATAGTCCAGTTGTTCCGCAGCCAGACTGTATGTTCTGTTCTCTCGTCTCTCTGCTCTTCTCTATTTTCAGTCCAGATTTCGTCATCGTGTTCACACACACAAAGAGGGGATATCTGGCCATTACTGCTAAATAGCACAGCTTGGGACTTACAAGAAATGCATTGTTTTTGCATTTCCCCGTGCACGTCAGTTCACCTCTTTGTATGAGAAACCACGAATATTGAAATCCGGGTCACGGCACCAAATGTTTTAAGAATTCTATATGTCCAAAAGAATTCTATATCCTTATATTATCCAGAGAGACACGGAGACAGATTATATTATAAAAAGCGAAAGGCCAGGTTTTATTCCTTGCAAGGGAAGCAAATTACACAGATACAACAAAGGTACATTGTGCGTTTTGCTTACGGAGGTACGCAAAACATTACATTTTATATCACTAAAGTGGGGGCTGTCAGTGGGAGGTGTATCTTGCATACACCCTCCCCTCAAGGCCCCAGCTCCAGGCTCCAGGTGCAGAAGTCCTCCGGCAAGCCATGTCTTTAGCTATGTCTACACCATGCTTGGAATAACATGGAGGACACAACATGATTTGACATGACCTGTAGAGAACTATGAGCACCAACTAACTATAAACAATATACACAATTATAAGAATAAAATTCTTATAACAATTGCTTTTCTAAAGAGCATGTGGTGCTGCCTTTAGCAATGCTTTCTTTTTGTGTTTTTGGATCACTGTTTGCTATCATTAATAGCTTGTTTTTAAAAAAAAAAAAAAAAATGTGTTAAATTGGTATGGTGTTGTGAGCTGTATTGCACTATTAATTGCAATAAACAATATTATTGCGATGGTGTCGTGGCCTATGGTCACATGACCTGTTATAGAGGGGTTGGGAGTAGGGAGGGGTAATAATAATTCATTTACTACATAGTCTACAATTTTTTTTTATTTTATTGTATTCAAATGCTTTTAATTTTATTTGCTCTGCTTATTGAGCTGAACTGTGGACCTATCAACGGATATCAACATGAACAGGAGAGATGGAGAAGGAGAGATAATTTAATATTATATACATGTATCATGATTTGTTTGGTATCTTCACAGCTCTACCTTCATTTAAGAAACCAAGGATATACTGTAGCCTATATGTTTAATTTGAATTAATAAAACTACAGTAGTAACACAACAGCTCATTATCAAAGCTCACCTAAAAGGCTAGAGGTCATTGGTGTGTAAAGACACTTGTCTGGGTCTCCATGGTAACGCTCAGAGGGAGGAGTTTGTGAAACTCCGACAAACTGTTGCTCATAAAGTTAGCTTTTCTTTAGCTCGCTGCTACAACAGGCAACTTTCTGAACAACTTTAAAATAGACCAAACAGCAGAATATATTGCTCTCTATCTTCATTTCATCTGACTGTGTCAGTGTGCCCGCACGTGAGCTTTGCAGCTCTGTGTCTGTGAGTGCGCAGCTCCAGGTCAGCTCCGTTTATTACGGCTCCTGTCGGCTCATCTCAGAGCAGAGAGAGCAGCATCATCTGATGCTTTGTACTCAATGAATAAATACCAAATGCATTGCAAATGCAAAAAAACTGTCAGTCCATATTACATTATTTTCAATCTTTTAGTAAAAGTGTGTGGCCTACTGAGTATCTCTGCATATAGGGGCATGGCCAAGTGAACTCGGAGTGGGACTTCATTGCCGAGGCGGACGCCAAACACAAATGAATGCAGCGTAAACCCTGTGCTGCAATATATTCAGGGTTTCCGCAGGTTCATAAAAAGTCATAAAAAGTCATAAATTTAACAATAAGAATTTAAGGCCATAAAAAGTCATAAAAACGTCCGGTTTTTCCATACAAAGTCATAAAAAACATTTAGTCACGTCTTAAATTGATATGCTCGTCCATTAATTTGTTCTTGCATCAAAACAGCCATGCGGCAATGGCATTAATTTGTTTTGCCTGTTGTAGTTCTGTGTGAGGAATCTGGGTGGTATCACACTGGTATCACAGCGCTCCAGAACTACAAGGTCCATGCGGCAGCATACAGACTTGTCAGAAGGACTTCCCAGAAACCCGTGCGAACTCGAATATCATACTCGAATATATCATACTGTCACTGCTTAGTTTAATTGATCACAATGGGTAAATGTACGTTTAATGATCTGTGGCTCGAAGACGGTGCGTTTTTAGTAGCTGGCTTAAGCCCGTCGCAAATAATCGGTATCAAGCCTATTGTAGCCTACTCTGTGTAAGAAGACGTTGGAGATGTCTAGTTTAGGCATAAAAGCCTTGAAGTCGCATGCAAAGTCGGAAAAGCCTGCAGCGGCGTGCGATCAGTCAGTTTTGTTCGGCTCCGTCACAAACGTTACCCGGTCCAAGTACAGCGGGATTCTGTTTCTGTCTCATCCAGTGCCACACACAGTGGTTTCGGATACTGCGGTCAAGCCATCCCCGTTTCGCAAAACACCAGTCAAGCCAGCCCCGTCTTTATGAGTCCCCGTGAGTGCTCCCGTATTAGCTGTTTTACGGTAATGCAAGGAAACAGCGCCTAGACGTCCTCGAGCGGATGAATGTTCGTTTTTACATTTTCCACTCTCGGCAGCTGCGTCTGTTTTGACAGTTAATATTCAGTTTTTTATCATAAATATATATTATTCACAAACTCAATAATCAATTCAGTTTTAAAAATGTATCTTTGATGTTGCAATGATACAACAATGTTTTTGTTAAATTTCAAATAAACGTAAAAATAATATTAAAGCATGTAATTTAGGAACAGTCTAATGCAGAATTACAAAATAAAAGCCCCCTGATAATTCAGAATTTTTTACACCAAATTTATTTAATTGATTAAAAGTAAAGTTGCAGCTGCCAAAGAGTCATTCCACGTCTGGTGAGTAGCAGAGGACCCCATGATGCTCTCCAAGAAATTTCAGAAGAATCTGATGTGGCATTCCAAAATAAAAGCCCCCTGAAAATTCATAATTTTCTTTAAAGATGTACCAAATTTTAGACTGGATTTTATAGAAAACTACTAATTGCCAAAGGGTCATTCCACTTCTGGTGTGTAGCAGAGGACCTCCTGATGCTCTCCAGGAAATTTCAGAAGAATCTGATGTGGCATTTCAAAATAAAAGCCTTCTGAAAATCAATATATTTTCTTTAATATTTCACCAACTTTACATTTGATTTTACAATTAAGTGTTTCTGTGTTCTTGATACTCAAGAAAAAGAAGGCGAAGGCTTCAGTTTCTTAATCTTAAGTAAGAAATAATAGAATTACTCTTTACATAATAAAACTTGTTACTTTCAATGAAAGTCAATAATAAAGACTTTTGAAAGGAATTTTAATGACTGAAGTTATTTATCGTAATTTGTGTAGGTCATAAATTCAAATCATAATGGTCATAAAAAGGTCATAAAAAGTCTTAAATTTGACTGATTAAACCCTGCAGAAACCCTGATATTGCAGTGCCAAATACTACTGAGCTCATTTCCACATATCGCGAGAACGGGCTATAAATCGACTATTGCGACAGGTCTAGTGACACAGGATCCTCCTGTATAACTTTGCCATCTCATGCATTGCATATTTCAATCCGTCTGTCTTTTGACACTGCAAAATGCGTCCGGCTAACAGACGAGGCGTCAGCATTTAACTAAATATTCAAAACTACCTAACATATCTTTGTTTTGCATTGACAAAGTGTGCATGCCTGAAATGGAGTGCTGCTGCTTTCAGATGCACTACGATGTCACAGGCACAAAAAAGTCATACAGGCAACATTTTCCTCCATTGTGCCAATGATTTATAAAAAAAAAAATCACATATTGGCGGATATCTATAATGGCTCCGATAGATATTGTCCGTCCCTGCTAGTAATGTCATATTCCAAATCATATCGGACACAATAACGTACAAGCGCTTCGAGTGCCTACTAGGTAACAGGTATTAACTTACCTGCTAACAAATGTGGACAGAGTAGCTGCAGCCTAATCTTGAATGCCTTTTTTTCATGGTCTGTTCCTTTTTTACTTGAAGCTAAACATTCGGGATGTTGAGCATGTCTGCGATGGCCGTAAGAAAAGCCATGTCACAAATCGTACAGATTAGGGCTGGGCGATGTATCGAATATACTCGATATATCGCGGCTTGTAGTCCATGCGATGTAGAAAATTACTATATCCTGAAACTCGCGGACATTTTTTTCCCCTTTGTTTTTTCCCCCCCTCTTGTGCTGTCCAGAATCGAAGCGCAAGCATAATGATCACCTTGATAACCTAAGTGAAGAAGCTTTTATTTTAGATGCTTATTAACTTTTACATACTCGCGGTCTTTCCCTCTCAGAGAGGGACAAAACAAACGCACATAGTTACAAACGTCAGTCTGTCGCGCGTGCTACGTCATACGCCCTCGACCAGCAGAAAGATAGCGGAAGATAGCCAGAAGAGCTACTAAGGAAGAAATCCCTGGGCAGCTTCTTTAAAACTGCAGCAACATCTTCCGCCACACTGTCGCAGAGAGAGCTTATTGAAAAAGAGTTGGCTGCCTACATGCAGTCTGTTAATGTTGACAGCAGAGGTCACGCTAGACTTTCTCACCCTCCGTCATTTTGACGGACGGAGTTGTAAAATTTCCGTCCTCGTCTATTATTACCTGTCATTTTTAATTTTCATACTTTAATAATACTTATAATGGCTTTTTGTTTTACTCGCGTTTCAAGAAATTTCAAGACGAGTATAGGACAGAATATTTGTTTTATTTAAGTACAACATATAACGTTACACAAAAAGTGAAAGGATATTTTGTGATTGAACTCTAGAGCACGCAGTACATTACACAATTATTCCGACAAAAATGAACTAAACTTAATTCCATCGCTGTTGTTGTGCCCTGACCGTTACTTGTGTTAGTTTTTCTACAGATGTCGCAGAACATTTTTCCCTTCTTTCCACCTCAGCCACGTAACATCTGTTCCCACTGAACACTCCCTCTTCTTCACCTCCTTTTTGCCGCTTGTCCCGTAACACCTGTCGGTGACTGCTCAGTGTTCTCCGTTTGTCCTTCTTCACCCTCCACTGCATCGTGTCCTCTTTTTCACCTTTATTTACAGTATCAGAACTTTTTGGCGGTTTCAAAAAACTACTCGCACTCAGCTGCCGTGACCTTTTTGCAACTGGATGCAGCGCATGACAAAGACAACACGATTCAAGATGATTGCTGATTGATATGTACATTCGCCACCAACTGGTCAGGAGTAGGAATTACAATAGATCACCCTCAATATTTTGACGGATGGCATTCAGATTTTTCCGTCCCTGCTAAAAAAAAAAAAAAAAAACGTCAATGACGGGAAATATTCGGTATTGTGTTTGAAACCATAGGATTGTTTATTAAAAAAACTAAAAGGAGGGTCATTTTTATAAATACACTTTCTTTTCCAACATTTGATTTCCTATTATGCAGCCAATTTTAATTTTTTTGCTGATTTTGAAATTACCTGTGACATCCTGCACAAAAGCGCATTATATATATTTGTTTTAAATATCCTAGTGGCATTATGCACAACAGGTGCACTTTAATTTAGTGTTGTTTTGAAATGTCATCTTAATAACCACATGCACAAAAGGGCACTTTTTTATATGTTTTAAATTGTAGTGGCATTATGTACAAGAAGTAGATGTTTTGAAATGCTGTCTCTAACAATTTTGCACAAAACATACACTTTCTGTTGACAATTTTATGTTTGTGCCACTCACTGTTTAATAAATACAATTATGTTAACTTTGACTTAGTTGTAATATCCCCTTTTTTGCATAAACGTATAAAATTAGCATATATTAATGCAGTATGAACAAGAATATTCAAATGTAGACATATAGAATCATCATACTGGTGTGATTGTATGCATTAAAGTTTTAATTCAAGGCTAAGGCAAAATATCGAGATATATATCGCATATCGTGACATGGCCTAAAAATATCGCGGTATTTCTAAAAGGCCATATCGCCCAGCCCTAGTACAGATTTTATGATTAGGCCATTCTTTTAAACATGAGCTGATAAGACCAGACCAGAACGCATTAACACATTTCAACTTTGCACTATTCTAAATATTGAGATGTAGCATTAGGGTGGCAAGCACTGCAAATTTAAAGCAGCTCAAGTCAGTCTTTTCTTTCACCTCGCGTTGATGAGTTCATATGGCTCAACTACTTGCACAAGGGCAACAAGATTGAGTCATAAGCCAGTTCATTAAGAACTGCATTTGTTATAAAAATCTTTGTATTTTATGTTCCATTAATCTAGAAATTAAAGGCACTAACATTTTTCCCCAATGTTTCCTCGGTCAGAATTTTGGACCATCCCACTGTTGATAGTAATGGTTTCTTTTGTTTTGCAGGACGACGACGGTGAAGATGACTAAACCCTATCGACTCAAACTTCAACCTTCTATTTCTCATTTGGTTTTTCCACTCATGGTTGGGAGCAAAAATTTTAATTTTATTTTGTTCAAATTATTTTTTTTTTACGTGTGTGTGCTTTGTTCTCCATTCAGAAGCCTTTTCATCTTCACCTGTTGGTGCCATGTTTGTTTTTTCATCTTTATATATTAAAAAAGGTCATTGGCACTTTGCCCTGAATTGTGAATACCATCCTCTCAAAATAAATAAAAATTAAAAAAATCTCAAAAATAAATAAAAATAGAAACAGCACCGGTATCTTGAGTAGAATCTGAGGAGACGGCTTGTGAAGGACAGTGTTTCTGTCAAAGTAATGGGATTGTTTTTTTTTTTTTGTGTGTGATTAAACGGGGATATGATGTCTCGCTTCCACCAAGTGGTATGGCCGACCCCCTTTCCAAAAACTTTTAATAGGAGCATTGCTCTAAAATAAATTAATAAATGTACTGTCTAGTCATTATAGAGGCTAGAGGTGTTGTGCTGAAACGTGTCTTAGCTTTCTAAAATATAAAAAATTTAAAAAGGCTTTGAATTTCTGCTTAATGCTATCTGGAAGACAAATGCAGGGTTTTTAATTCACAAAGCTAGGACCATAAAACTAAAAGACAAGACGTTTAGCTGCACTAATGTTAATTCTCAAAAGTGCACCATTTTGCATCTTTTGTGCTTGGCATATGACTGTTTTATCAAAACAAGATAAGCTATGTTGCTCTTTCAATTTCTGCTTTCACCCAAGAGAAAATTCCCCAATCAAGAGCAAGTATGGAATATTTATACCACCTTTTCAACTGTCTTGGTACCAACAAGGAAGTCATTCAAATGTGTATGCTAGCTTATTTTGTACCCCTTAAACAAAGTAACCAACACTGTGCCATACAGAACAGACCGGCACCATACCACTTGGTGGAAATGGGGCTAGTATTTTGTACACCATTCAATCGCACTTCAAAAATAAATAAATCCCAACTATTAATTGTAATGTGTGCGAATAAAGCCATGGTGTAGTGACCTAGACCTAGCAGAAGACCTCAATATCCATTTTTCATTTTGGGGGCAATAATCCCCCAAGAGTTATTTTTCCTTGTGGTTAACAAATCCAGCTCATTCCTTTTCAAACTTGTAATGTTCGTAGGGTAAGGGTGGGGTAAAGTGGGGGCTGTTATGGGGAGAGTGGTTATTGACATCATTTCTATGGGACAATTTTTTCTTTTTCTTTTTTTCATTGTATTGTTTTACAGATATCCATGAGATTTGAAATGACATTTTTAATAAAGAACAAAATGGAGAAAAAAAAGCTTGTAAATTTTGTCCCCAACTGCTTCCCTATACTAGGCTGTTCAGATATGCTAGCAGTAAATGTGTGGGTTTTTTTTTTTTTTTTTTTAAGATACTTCAGGAGCCAATTTATTTTCTACAGGAGCTGGTCAGCACATCACAGCTAGGCCACAGAGGTTAAATCTTGAACGGTAAATGGGTAGTGACAAATTGATTTTACTAGGGTTGCATGATACATGGCAAATTTATTATTGCAATAAGAATGGTCCTCGTTATGATGAACAAAGTCATTGTCCAAAGTATTAAGTCAAACTGTTTGAGTCTAAATGAAGTCCTGGTTCATTTTTACATTCAGTCCTGCTTCAGTCACTAATTAGCTCCTGCTTTTACAAGTGAAGTTAGCCTATTTCTTAGTCAATCGTTTTATTTTCAGATTGACTCAGAAATGGGCTTAACATTAAAAGACCATATTTTCACAATATTTACAGCTGAGAAATGGCCTAAATTCATAGAATAAGTAACCTATCCCCAAGTATCTCAAGCCGCCTTTTATGAAATACTGGATTAGCCTTTTATTAAAGAGCTGCCCAATTACTTTGAAGAAAACCTTTATTCACCCTTTTCTCATGAAGTGGAAAAAAAACTAAAATTTGAGGTGAACAACCTGCTTCGATAGAATAAAATGTCCGGTTTAAAAGTGTGGGTGCCTTCAAAACAAGCATGTGCATAGATATTTAAGTAAAATAAAACCATTTGGAAGCAACGGCATGGCCGGAAATGTTGAAATTTAGAGAGTAGTTTTAGTAACGGAGCACATTTTGTTCAAAGTTGAATTGGCCCTTCGGAAAATCCATGGAGAAACTGTAGTTTGACTTTTGACCTTTTATGAGACACCTGTAGGAGTTCAAAGCAGACAGACAGAATAATGGCTAAATGTGGACCCTGACATGTGTTTCAATTATCATAAATGGAAAAACGCTGTCCTGAATTGTCAAAGGGTTCTGGAAATTTATTTCTTAAAAACATTGTCAACTCAGCTCAGAAAGGATTTTGGAGTCATTAAAAGGCTTGAAGCGAAGTCCTCCGTTAACAGTCCACTGGTGATTAAAGCCAGAAAGGTGCTCTCCGACGCCTCAAACCTGGATTTTGTGACTGTGTCCGGCCAATGGTCTGGCTGAAACCCCCAACCTGAAATCAGAAATTGTGAGGATTCCAGTTAACCAAAATGAAATGCATCGATCAAAGCTATGTTTTCAGTCCTGTACAATTACTTAAAAATAACTTTCTTGGCATTTGACTCTTAAAAACATTTAAGGCTAATGGATGAAGCCATTAGTCCCTTGACTGTTCCTTGAGAGAAGACAAACTGAGCGCAGCTGAAAGAGAAGCATTCTTGCTTTTGTCCAAAAGGGTTTTGCTTTTAGCCTTAGGACACTTATGAACTAAATGTGTAATATAAAGTTCAAAGTTTCTTTATTGTCCCTCTTGGGGAAATTAATCTTGCAGCATCATGTTCCTTAAAACATACAACATAGGACACATCAACAACAACCAAAGAGCAGGATCAGCAAAGGAAATCACTAAAAACCCAAGAATAAAAAAGTGCAAAATAGAATTAAAAACATGAACAAATACAGTGTGCAAACAAGCAGTTATTGTGCA
Organism: Perccottus glenii; assembly: GCA_024416835.2. Taxonomy (NCBI): domain Eukaryota; kingdom Metazoa; phylum Chordata; class Actinopteri; order Gobiiformes; family Odontobutidae; genus Perccottus; species Perccottus glenii. Next base: position 8,142,709 of record CM044556.2, on the reverse strand, counting down.
AATAAATAAAAAGTGCTAGGTGCTATTTAAGTGCCTCGCAGCTGTCGGTAAAAAGGACATGTTCAATCTTTTAGTCCTACAGCCCAGAGCTCTGTAGCGCCGGTCAGAGCAGGGCAGCAGCTCAGACTCCTTCTGAGGGGATGGTCTTGGGACTGCGCTATAGCACCAGCCTTCCTCTGCACCTGTCTGCTGTAAATGTCCCCCAGCTGAGCCCTCCCTGAAATCTTACTGGCCACTTTAACCAAACTACCCAGTCTGTTGTTGTTAGCTTGGCAAAGTCTTCCAAACCAGAAGCAATACAGAAGGATAAAACAGAATATATGTTATATATACATATATATATCTATATATGTATATATGAAGTGTTGGAGAAATGCCAAGTGAATTTAACGTGTGATGCAGCAGATTAGCTACACGCTGCAGCGAATTCCAGGATTTCAAACTTAAGTCAAATGCCTACACATTTTAAGACTCAAAGCTAGATGCTGTATATACATTATACATGTACCATACTCGTGTAATTGAGCAAGAAAAAGTGACCTGCTGGATTAAACTACAAACAACTTAATATAAAGCTGTCAAGTTCGAATGTTTAATTCAGCCCTACAAAGCCAGAGGGCACTAACTTCTAACTGTTGGTTTAAAATGGAACACATTTACAATTGGGATGCTTTGTGACAATATAAACTAAATTAGATTTGTTGTGTTAAGTTGGTTTGTTGGGTAGAAGCCATGGTCCTCTTGTTTCTTTCGTTATGTGTGCCCAATTCCATACCCACCGAGGTGAGCTTTGCAGCGGGGACAGGTTGCCACGGTCCAGGCGAACCCGGGGAACCAGGAAAAGTGTTTGTCTGCTGGCCAGTGAAGAGTCACGTCTGCTTTTCTAAAAGTGGTCACTTCAAATTGTTGTTCGTGTGGGTTTTCAAACAGTTGGACGGTGACCCTTCTCCCGCCAAGCAGAGTGTCGTTGCGGCTGGACAGCGCGAGGCGGCTGACTACGAAGCGGATGTCAGAGCCATTCGCCATCTCATGTCCGCACGCTCTGCACAGCATTAGCGGGTCGGTGCTCACTCCCTTTTCGGTCCTTGCATTACACGCATCCCCAATCTGGTGCCCTAGATGTACTATGAGAAGTATAATGAGGTGGTACGCAGCAGGATAAACGAGGAATACAAACGAGATACGTTGCATCAGATGTAACGCAGATCCCATTGCTGCTTCAAGTGGAAAGCTAACCTAAATGATCAGAAAGTAATCTTTTTCTGTAGACGTTAGTCATTTCATGCAGACATGAACCTCTTAAAAGTTTAACTTAACAGAAAGGTCGATGGTAACCGTACTCAAAGCTGAAGAAACTATTGGTAGAATATTATGACTTGGGCATAAAGTGAAAGAGCGCCAGCAAGGCTAAACGGAAGTCCTATGCTACTGAGGCCGGAACTAATCTTCATTTAATCGTAAAGTCTTTTTATTTGCAAAATAAATGTTGAACTTTAACAAGTGTGCGATTTAATTTGGAAAATAAATCCATTTACGGATAATTTTTGGTTGATGATATTGCATCACGACAACATTTAGAGACACTTTTTTGTTTCTATGAGAGCCTAGATCCTGTAACTTGTAAACCTTGGCACTAGACGCATATCAATGATGTATTTTTGTCCCTATAATATCTTAGTATGTATAATATATCCATGAGGCAGACCCATTAATTTATTATTAGAACTAACAGCCACTTAAACAAACCATAGATTGTATAAAAACAAACATTTTAGGGTAACCAAGGGCAACGTGTATCACCTACATTAACCAATCACATATCGAATTCTTGCAAACCATCCAATCAGCGACCTTCTCGTTCATTGGTTGGTCCCACCCATTGTCCGCTCTACTCCACACAGAGGGATCCAGATTTATGAGAGAAAATTAAACTTCGGATTTGAGTAATGGGTTAAATTGTGCGAACGGATTGTTTTATGGGTCCACAATGATTCTAAATACTGCGTGAAGGTGTTTAAGGCGTTCCGGGAGCGATGAATGCCCCGAAAACGCCACTGCCGCCGGTTCATGTCCATGTTTCGGAAGCGACTCCAATCTATGTTCATATGAAGAGGAGCCCCAGCAGAAAACAGCAAGTAATAATTCAAACCATTTAGTCTATAGCCACACGAAAGAAGCTACGCGTGAAAGTATAGGAAACATTAAAACTGTTGATAATGTAAGAAAAGGGACCAGATTTATCCATACATTAGAGACATTTTTCTGATCTAACTAGCTAGTATGACTGGCGGGAACATGCCACTCACTTGGTTGATTCTCGATAGAACGATATAGCCACACACACGCACACGCACGCACACACACACAAAAACCTTCCCTTACCTTGCAACATTTCCAGAAACTTAAGACACCACAAAATATGAGCATAATTTTTTCTGGTGCGTAGCATCTCTAGTTTAAAATATTAGAAATTTCTCCCCACCACTTTAGACTTCTTTGACCTGTATAAGTATAAAGCTTAACAGACATGCTCTGGTCATATTAGTATCACTTATTCATTTGCCTGCACCACAATGTTATTTCATTTTCCATTTTATTAGTTCTGTATTTGCAAAGTGCATGTCACATGGAGTACTGTTTTTGCTAAACTAACAGTTACATGTATTGATATTGCAAATGTCTGTTGCCTTAAACAGTTCACAAATCCTTCTTGTTTTCTCCTAAAGATTCCAGAAGCCAAAAGTAAAGATGGAGGGAGAGCTATGGAACGGGCACCTCCGTGGATTCCTCCAGGAAAAACACCAACTCGACGAGAAGGGAATTCATACAGCTGTCAGGTATATTATGATATTCAACAAAAGGGAAACCCAGAGGGTATAAATTAATAGATAAAGTATGTTCATTGGGATGTCTTAGAGATGCTTTAACTAGTTATGTGTGATTTGCTGGAGTGTACGTTTTAGTCCATTTTCCAGAGGAGCAGAGCACAGTGTCGACCAGAATCGTCCGTCAAAGAGAGACGAGATGCAGAGGAAGATGAAGACATGGCTCCTGTTTCAAAAAAACTGGCTGTTTTACTCAAAGAAGAAGAGACAAACCGTCGCCGTTTGAAGAAGTAAGACTTGGACCGCCAAAAAAGTCACACACACTTAAGTTTATTAATGGAATAACATGGTCATTCAGTATATTCAGGAAGTCAGCTGACCTCATTCTTTGGGCACACAACGTTGCTCAACCTAGACCCGACCAACTGCAGCCCCAGCCCCAGATCATAGTACTGCCTCAAAAATTGTACGGTAGGCACTAGGTATGATGGCTGCATCACTTCATCCCCCTTTCTTCTTGCCCTGATGCACCCATCACTCTGAAATGGACTCATCAGACCACAGGACCTTCTTCCAGTCTTTATGCTCCCGAGCAAATTTAAGCCTTTCTTTCCCATTAGCCTGACTGACAAAAGGTTTTCTTAAGGCTACACAGCTGTTTAGTCCCAATCCATTGTGTTCCCTTCACATTGTGCGTTTGTGGAAATGCTCTTACTTTCACTATTCAACAATTTTTTCACCGATCACAATCTTTCAAGATTTTCTTCCGACCACATTTCTTTCTCAAAGAAGATGGTCTCCTCAGATGTTTTCTTAGCTTGATGCCAATAATCTTACCCTTCTGAAACAAATTAATATCTTTGTCCCAACCAGAGGATCTATCTTCGCACGTGGTTATTTAAAAAATGAATAACTACTCACTGAATCAGTTAAGGTTAAAGAACTTGTTGCAGCTGAAACATAATCCATGTAGTAATTATTCAATGTGAGGCTCCAACCTACTTGCTTAGTTTAATCCAGGTGGTAATGTTTTTTTGGGAGTTCATAAAGAGACTATGCAAAATTGTATTCCGTGTCTTAACCCTGGTATGAAATATTATCTTTTCAGTCAACCATCACAAATACAGAGAGCTCATTCATTTATAGATATTAGTTTGGAGACTCTGTTGAAGTAGATGAGAAACAGATACACAACAGGACAGATGCTTTACCGAACAACATGGACTATCCCCTGCATTGGGTTTTTGTACAACAGAGAACAGGCAGGGACATCTGAGATCAGTGAGCTGCAGAATGGAACGCCACAAGAACACCTTCCCGACTGCCATAAGAATCAGTCTGTGGAAGAGGAAGAATGAATCAATTCATTTGAAGAGACCTGCCAACTGAATTTTCCCTTGGAAAAGAATTCTCAAAAGAATTCTTAAAGCAATAGACGGTCACTGTTTCCATAACATATGAAGCAAAGTTTAAGCTAAAAATTTAAATTGCAAAATAAGTACTTTTCCATTAACAAAGGTTAATCATCTTTGGGTGATGTCAGAGACTGTTGTTTGGACCAGTGGAATACTTTTGTCCATTTGTAGAAATAGGTGTCCCCAGATGTTGCGCTCAAAAACTGTAAACAGCCAATTGAAGGCGCATGTTTGCTGTGTCAGAGTTTATACAAAAATAATCTGTTACCAGGAAAAAAAAAAAATTGTAAAGTGAGTTGGGTTTGTTTTCCCAAAGTGGCAAGAATTGACAAAAAAGCAAAGTCTTCTCAGCTTTTAAATGTTCTGCCTTTGTTGTTTGTTGTCATTTCAGACCTGATTCTGGGGCGCAGGTCCGAGACACTGACGAGCTGCTCCGAGCGTTGGTGGAGACTGACATCGATGGCGCGGCGGTAACCAATCAGCTTGCAGCTCTGAAGGAGACGGTAGACGGACTCTTGACGGTAAAATAAATACATGTGTGAACTGTGAAGTTTTGATTTCAGTAGTTGCACACTGGACTAAAACTGTGAAAGTCAAAATGTGACTCATACATCTGTACAACATCATGATGATAACAAGGCCACATATAAAGAAGAGTAAATAGTTTTAAATTTTGCTGGAAACTTGTGCTTGGAAATTCTAGAAATTTTTTAGAAGTCATTGAACATTAAAAACACAGAAACGACTAGTTTCTTTAAAAAATAAAAATTTAAATCAAACATAGCCACAATAAATGGTTTGATTAAGCTGCAACCCTCTCAGTTCTGATTGGCTACTGAAACCAATCCAACCAAACTGTCATCATTTGTGTTATTAAGCAGAAGTATTTTAAAAATCACATTCAGGCTTCAGCTGGCTAGTTTTGCACCTTTTTGTGTTGTTTACAGTGCAGAAGGATAGTGTAAGGGAACTGTGGGTTCTACAGGGATTTTCTACCCCAAGATGGGGTAGAAAAAAAGCTTTTAAAAAATCCTTTGCCTGATGTGTTCACTTTTCTTCATCTGCATACTATAAAATTTTACAAAACTAACCTTTAAGCTCAAAACATTGTAACCATTTAGGCTGTATAGTCACTGAGAAACTAAAAGAGACACATTTTTTACATTTGTGTAAAAAATCAAATCAGGTACACATTTCCTTTTTAAGTGTGGTTAGTTTTTCTTGTTCCATGTCAAGAAACTATATATAAATAAACAAACAGCCTTTCACTCTTAAGAGAGCTATCCATGTAGCACAGTTGGTTACACTGCTGTAGGCCCCCTTTTAAAGTGGATGAGCTTTTGTGTTAAATTGACGTAAAGATGTGTCATGTAAAAAAATAAGTAAGCCCATGATGAGTTAACTGTGTTGTTTTCCCCACTCTTTGTGCTGTAGGTAAAGCGTCTGACCAAAATGCACACGGTCTCTCTGGGACAACAGCGAGATCTGTTGTTGGAAAAGATTGAGATGTTTGCCAGCACCAACCACAGTCTTCGCTCCCTGCTACGAGAATGGACCGAGCAAGAGGTGCAAAATGGAATAAAGGAGGCTTTTCTGAAGATTCCGTTATACTCTAACTTGAGCATGTAGCGACCCAGTCAGCCAATAAGGAAGTGTACTGATGGTTAAGCAAACATTTGGCTGTATTCTTTGTAATTTACATCACGTTAAACAACAGAAGAAAAAAATAAAATTCTGCCCAAGTCTCACAGACTCCCTTTAATACTAATAATACAGCCATAATGCTAAAAGCTTAAAAGGAAGGCATCTGGACATGGAAGACATTTTGTCCCTCCTCCAAGGGACTTTCTCAATTGTAAAGTAGACTGGTCTGTGAGATAAGTACCACCCAATGAGAAGCTAGAGGTTAGTATCAATCTGGATAGTTTAGGTTGGTATCAATGGGGGAAGTCATTTCCCACCTGTGACCTAAGGATGAACCCCCACAGATGTCAAATACAGCCACACTCGGACAGAACTCCTAATATTCCTGAGATAAGACATTTACTTCATCTTGTATTTTCTTCTTCCTGCAGAGAGAGTTGTTGCTGTGGTCAGAACAGAAGGATGCACTGAAGAAAAGACTCACTGACAGTGAAGCTGAGAACATTGTATGTAAATTTTACAGATTTAATTTTCTCTATGTTAAAGGATTCTTCTAGTCCTGGAAAGGTTTTCTGGGAATATACATTAGGAGATTGTTAAAGTGAAAATGCTGCCCTTTATGTGTCAAGAACAAAATTTGGGAGATGTGCTGGACAACCTCTTAAAAAAACATAAAGTTTTTTTTTTTTATGTCACTTGACATTTTCTTGTTTTCTTCCAGAGACTTTTGGCCAAACTCACAAACAAAGAGAGAGAAGCATTTAAACTTTCAGAGTATCTGGACTTAGAAAAGGTATGAAAGACCTATTCTTAAATACACATGCTATACCAAAGAAGTATGTAACTGAAACATTGTCACTTTAGGTTAAGCTACCTTCTTCTGCAGAAGTCTGCAGATCTCCACAGTTTAACTATTGAGAGAAGGATTTAGCCTTGTTGGCTCACCTGGTAGTGAATAGGCAAGGCAAGGCAATTTTATTGATATAGCACAATTCATACACTGGGTAACTCAAAGTGCTTTACAAGAATAAAAGACAATTTACAAGATTTAGATTAAGAAACATAAGAAAAATTAAAAACTAGAATACTAGAGCTGGGCGATATGGCCTCGAAATTATACCACAATATCAAGAAAACAATAATGATATAAGTAATAATATATAAATACTGACAAATACTATAATAATCTTTCTCTATAAATATAGCCTATATATTTTTATTTTAAATGAGTAGCAGAATGTATGTAGCAATGCATATATAATAGCAGCCTTTTAGATCATTATTAAATCTCTTTTAGTAAATGATCTTGAGTAAAGATAATTTATTTACTAAAAGAGGGAGGGGCTACAAAACTTCTAAAAACTGTCAGCTACAGGTTATTAGCTTTAGCTTGCTGCAAAAACATGCTACTTTCTGAACAATACACAGGTGCACTGGATAAACAGGTTAATATAGCCGCCAAAACCTTTCCCTGCCTCATTTATTAGTTCTGCTCTGCTTCACTCATGTGTGGAGGCAGCTCCCTGTTCTGTCTGTCCCTGCCCCGGCGCTCCGCGGTTCTCTGTGTGCACGGTCAGAGAGCTGAGAGAGCGTGCGACGCATTGCTCTCCATAAATGAGGCAGTTACATTAAACATCTCAAAATACTTCTGTCTGTCGGTTTTACCAATAAAATAGTTGAATATCTCAGTGCATTGTGTGGGACAGAGCCTGGTTTATTTAAAGTAGAGAGTTACACCACTGTGGCCAAGACTCAAATATGGAGAGCTATTTTGCTCAAATGAATGAAGCAGAAACCCTGAAGTTGGTTTAAGCTGTTTATGAGGAAATAGAGACAATAGTTTAGGCTGTATGTTGACTCTATACAAATGCAGTTAGAGAGTGGAGCGTAGTTTTCATTAATGACTGCTTCATTAGGCTTAATTGTTGCCGCTATTTGTCTGCTATAACGTGATATGACGGATATTATCACCAGAAAAATATATATCGGTATTATTGGGAGCAATATGATATGGCACTGCCCTTGTACTGACAACATATGAATTTGATAATTGCGTTGATGAAAAGTGATGATGTGCAATATGCAACATATTTCTTCTTTTAACGGAGTGAACTGTTAAAACTAAACATAATGATGGTTCATTTTAACTTTTTGTAATCAAAGCAGGCAAATAATTGTGTTGTTCTGTTGGGGTGTGTGGTAAATGGTGTGCATTTTATATTTATACACCCTCAAAGCCCTTTACATGATGGTTCCATTCACAACCACCAAGTATCTGGTTATAAGACAACCTAGCAATAAAATGATGCCATTTATCTAAAACAATGAGAAACACTGTGTTGTGAGCCACACTAAATACTTCCATAGTTCCATCCATCCATCTTCTACCGCTTTTCCGGGTCAGGGGGGCAGCAGTCTAAGCAGAGACACACAGACGTCCCACTCCCCAGACACTTCCTCCAGCTCTTCCGGGGAGATACTGAGGCGTTCCCAGGCCAGCCGAGAGACATAGTCCCTCCAGCTTGTCCTAGGTCTTCCCCGGGGTCTCCTGCTGGTGGGACGCATCCAAAACCCCTCCGCAGGAAGGTGTCCAGGAGGCATCCGAAACAGATGCCCGAGCCACCTCAGCTGGCTCCTCTCGATGTGGAGGAGCAGCGGCTCTACTTTGAGCTCCTTCCGAGTGACTGAGCTCCTCACCCTATCTCTAAGAGAGCGCCCCGCCACCCTGCGGAGAAAGCTCATTTCGGCCGCTCGTATCCGGGATCTTGTTCTTTCGGTCATGATCCAAAGCTCATGACCATAGGTGAGAGTAGGAACGTAGATCGACCGGTAATTCAAGAACATCACTGCAGAAGCTGCACCGATCCGTCTGTCAATCTTTCCCGCTCCGTCCTTTCCTCACTTAGGAATAAGACTCTACACACACCTAAAGGGGTCTGTTTGGGATTTCTATTTATAAAAGGTTCTATCTAAATACGTTTTTTTTATTTTATTAATATAAATTGTTGTTGTTGTTACAGTTACAAATCCACAAGCAATAAGGTGACCAGATCATATTCAATCAAATGTGAGACATATGGGGGACACATTACTGAGCTGTGTTAATGGACATAGACAAAAAAAAAAACAGAATCTCCTAGCCCTGGCCTTTTCCCAGTGCTTATTGCAGCAGCAAAAGTAGTTTTTTTTATTGTTTTTTTTTTTAGCGGTTTAGTTTTGTTCCTAAAAGAGAAATTCTGTTTAGTTGTTCATGGCTTTGCATCGTGGGCAGGGCTGTTGTCGATGGTAGAGTCAATGACAGGTTGCCCTGCTCAGAGCTGGAGCTATCAAACAGTCAAACTACACACTCTTGGCAGATGTGCAATGGCAAGGCAAGGCAAGGCAATTTTATTTATATAGCACAATTCATACACTGGGTAACTAAAAGTGCTTTACAGGAATAAAAGACAATTTACAAGATTAAGATTAAGAAACATTAGAAAAATTAAAAAACATTTTAAAGAAGAGTGCAGATAAAAAACACTTTTAGTTGTAGTGTAGGTGGAGCTAAAGAGGAAGGTTTTTAACCTCCCCTTGAACATTGTTAAAGTTGAGGCTTGTTTTACTTCATCTGGGAGGCTGTTCCAGGTTTTTGCTGCATTAAACTTAAACGCTGCTTCACCATGTTTAGTTCTAACACTGGGCACAAGCAGAAGGCCCAGATGTTCTCAGAGTCCGAGGAGGTTCATAAGCAACTAGCATGTCAGAGATATATTCTGGTGCTAAACCATTAAGAGACTTGTAAACCAGCAGTGCTGTTTTAAAGTCTATTCTCTGAGCAACAGGAAGCCAGTGCAGAGATTTCAAAACTGGCGTGATGTGGTTATACTTCCTGGTTTTGGTTAGAACCCGAGCAGCCGCGTTCTGAATAAGCTGCAGCTGTCTTAACCCTCGTTTTGAGAGACCAGTGAGCAGGCCGTTACAGTAATCTAACCTGCTGGAAATAAAAGCATGGATAAGTTTCTCTAAGTCTGGTTGAGACATCATCCCTTTGACTCTGGAAATGTTTTTAAGGTGATAAAATGCAGATGATGTAATTGACTTAATGTGACTGTGGAAATTCAAGTCTGAGTCCATGATGACCCCTAGATTTCTAACCTGGTTTTTAGATTTTAGAGAAAGAGACTTGAGGTGACTGCTGACACCATCTCTTTGTTTCTGTAGCCCAAAGATGATTAGTTCAGTCTTGTTTCTGTTCAGTTGGAGAAAATTATTTTGCATCCACACGTCTATCTGTTCAATGCAGTGACACAGTGAATGGATTGGTCCATTTTCACCTGCTGTGAGTTAAATGTAAATGTGTCATCTGCATAATTATGGTATGATACGCCACAGCTGCGTATTAACTGGCCTAAAGGAAGCATGTAGAGATTGAATAATAGAGGTCCCAAGATAGACCCCTGTGGAACCCCACATGTCAGGGCCATTTGGTCTGATACACAGTTACCAACCGAAACAAAGTACTTCCTGTCTTCAAGATTTACATTTACATTTATTCATTTAGCTGACGCTTTTATCCAAAGCGACTTACATTGTTCTAATGTAATTACCAGTGTTACAGCCACTGGAGGCAAGGTGGGTTAAGTGTCTTGCCCAAGGACACAATGACAGTATGAACTGTGGGGAGAGCGGGAATCGAACCGCCTACCTTCCGGTTGAAAGACGACCACTCTACCCACTGAGCTACTACCGCCTCAGATAGGACTGAAACCATTTAAGAGCAGTTTGAGTGATACCTATCCATTCCTCTAATCTTTGTGTCAGGATTCCATGGTCCACTGTATCAAACGCAGCACTCAAGTCCAACAGAACTAAGACAGAGACTTTGCACGCGTCAGTGTTCATACGGATGTCATTTGTGACTTTGATAAGTGCAGTCTCAGTGTTGTGATGGGGCCTGAATCCTGACTGAAAAGGATCAAAGCAGTTGTTAAGTAATAGAAAGTCATTAAGTTGTTGATATACAACTTTTTTGATGACTTTCCCTAAAAATGGCAGGTTTGATATGGGCCGATAGTTGCTGAGCACTGTAGCATCAAGACTGCTCTTCTTTAGGAGAGGCTTAATGACAGCTGTTTTTAAGGCCCTTAGAAATGTTCCAGACTGTAAGGAATTATTGACTATATCAGTGAGTTGTGGTAACAAACTGCTTAGTACTGATTTTAGAAATCTAGTGGGTAAAACATTGAGGCAGCAGGTGGATGAACTCAGGCTGGAGACAGTTTTTTCAATTGTTCTGTCATTAATGGGTGTAAAATGTGTTAACCCAACCACGTGTCTTCTAGGTGGCTGCAGTGTTGTTGTGTCCTTTGGATTGTATCGCATGTTTAATGCCTTGAACCTTGTCGTTGAAAAACAATGCAAACTCATTGCATTTAGTGGTGGAAACTAATTCTGGTGGAAATGGAGCTGGAGGGTTTGTTAATCTGTTCACTGTAGCAAACAGAACACGCAAGTTGTTACTGCTGTTGTTGTTGATCTCTGAGAATAATATTTCTCTTGCTTTTTGCAAATTTTCTTTGTATACTTCATAATGAATTAAGAGTTACGCCATTTTCCTTCGGCTTTTCGGCATTCCCTTTTCCCTTTTGGAGCATTGCTCCATGAAGCCTTCTGCCTCGTCCTGATCACTTTAACCTTAACAGGAGCAATGGTGTCTATAACATTTAAAACACCTGAAGGATAACAATTCAACAAATCATCAACTTGACCTGATGAGGCGTTTTCAAACCTGATTGCCTCCATAAACTTTGTCCTGGTGTTATCGTTAATGTGTCTCTTTTTTACAACAGTAGGTCCAACAGCAACTTTTGGAATTATGGACAAATGAAAAAAGACACAAGAAGGATCAGATAGAGCAACATCAATCACAGTGACATCTGAAATATGAACACCTTTAGTAATGACTAGGTCCAGAGTGTGACCTCTGTTATGGGTCGGCTCATTAACATGCTGACAAAGACCAAAAGTATCAAGAATAGTAGCATTTCTGTCACAAACATTATCCACGTGCACATTAAAATCACCTGATATGACTATTTGTTCAAATTCTGAGCAGATAACCGAAAGCATTTCAGTAAACTCATCAATAAAATCATGACATTGTTGGGGTGGTTTGTAAAGAACTACATACTGTATAAAATGGTTGGAGAAAACTCAACTCCATTTTGAATGACACATACTCAAATGATGAAAACTCCCCAAGTGATAGCTTCTGGATAAGAATATTATCTCTAAAAAAGGCACATATGCCACCACCCTTTTTGTTTTCCCGCATTTTGGATAAAAATTTGAAATTCGATGGGGTGGATTCAATAAGGACCGCATTTCCAGTCCTGCTGTCTAACCATGTTTCTGTTAAAAACATAAAATCAAGCTGATTTGAAGTTATAAAATCATTAATTAAAAAAGATTTGTTTCCCAAAGACCTGACATTGAACACTTCCAGTTTCAAGTTTGTTTGAGCAGGACTTGACTTTATCTGTTTGCAGGGGATTTGAATCAGATTTGTCTGATTAGACAATGTAACTTATTCTCTTCTTCAATCTGCGACTTCTGACTGTAGCTATGGAGCTAGGAGGGAGTGTTCTCTCCAAGGGCCTCAGGTTGATAAGTGGTTTCTTATGACGAAAAGTCCTGGGACAGCAGAGGCCCTCAGTGTCCTAATCACTGATAGTAGCCTTGATGCTAGTCAAGGCTTTTGGAGCTGATCTGGGAGGAGGGGGTGGAGGGGGTCTGACAGAGGTGACTCTAGGTTTTGGCCGAGGTGGAGAAGTGGTACTCCTGGGGGGTATTGGGGGTGATGTTTTTAATGATGATGATAGAACCTGTGACCTGGCCAAGTTAGGTGTAAGGGGTATCATCATAATTCCAGATTTTACCAAACTTTCCAGGTAATCTGAAAATCCCATTGGTGAATCCGGGGATGGGACAGAGATGGTGAGGTCCGCAGAAGCTGTTGATGTTACTGGGGGGGGGTCCAGGGTCCTATTGGGGGGGGTCCATTTCAGTGGTGGAGGTGTTGATGGTGTCATGGTCAGAGGGGGATCCTTGGCTGGTGAGGCAGGAGTGCTTTTTTTATTCAGTGGCTGACAGTGGTGGACGAAGTACACAAACCAAGTACTTGAGTTAAAGTACAGATACACTAGGTAAATGATTACTTCAGTAAAATCCAAAGTACTCCCTTTTTAACTTTCACTTGAGTAAAAGTACAAAAGTATTTGCCTTCAAATGTACGTAAGTATCCAACTACTATCATTTATTATGGCTATAATGCCCTTATAATTTTTGTCAGTCTCTTGCTTAAAATAATTTAATATTCTTTTTGCATGTCATAGATGTAATTGATTTCAATAAATCTAGTGATATATTTAAAGATTATTATTATTATTCTTAAGACAGACATGCAGGAAAAAGAGAGGCTAAATTGTGCGCACGATTTACTAATTCGTTCCCTTGAGTTTAAAAATCATGCACTTAATTTATGAATCGAGGAAGCGAAATAGTAATTAGTGCGCACGTTTTAGTAAATCAGTCTGGGGGAAAACACAGTAATGTTAAATTGTGCACAATATTTTTTTTCTTGCATGCCATGTGCAGGGCTCTGTACATCACAGTCAAAAGCTGAACTTTTGTAAAGAACGATCTCGGTTTATAAGCAGCACTCCATTCCACCTTTCAACTGTTTAGCATCATAAGCTGCATATAAAACCAGTCAAAATATTTGCTCGAAGGACTCGTTTTTCTTTTCAACGACTTCAAAATAACACCGCAAATAAGGCCACGGATGTTGTGGCACTAGCACATTAGATTCAGGAGTTTGTGATTCTTCCATCCTAATGAAGAGTGAAGACAATCGGCACTCTCAGAATGATACGCTGTTGCACTGACGCACTAAATAAGCGGTAACCAGAGTTACCAGACCAAGTTCAAAGCAGAGCGCACGCTGTATCCTGATTGGTGGTTTGCCACGTGATTGCCCTCTTCAGTTTTTTTCTATCCACTCGTAAATAAAAAGGAACGACTAATTTTGAAAAATGTAATTGAGTAAAAAAGTAAGATATTTGACTTTGAAATGTAGTGAAGTTAAAGTAAAAAGTATCCCCGAATGGAAGTACTTCAGTAAAGTACAGATACTGGAAAAAACTACTTAAGTACAGTAACGAATTACATTTACTTCGTTACTGTCCACCACTGGTGGCTGATAGCTTCTCAGAGGACTTTTTCTTTGTTCAAGAGGGCGCCCAGCCAGAACCATTTAGGTGTCTCAGGGAGTGCCTCCTGACCCCTCCCCTGTTTAGATGTGGGCCCTTTCCTTTGAACAGGTCTACACGTTGCCAAAACAAGTTATCAATAAAGTGTACTCCTCTTGTCTCACAGGCCTTGGACAGCCATGTATTTAGTGCAAGCAGCCGACTGAATTTGTTGATCCTTCTGTCGATGTTTGGGAGTGCTCCACTGATAAAGGATTGCAATTCCAGGTTTTTAAGTTGATCTAAAAGCCTGGAGAAATCCTTTTTTAAAACTTCTGATTCCCCCTTCCTGGTGTCAACTGCACCCACGTGTACCATCAGCTGTTTAATCCCTGTGTGTTTGGACATGACTTGGGGGAGGAGTGCTGTTATATTTCAGTGACTGTAGCACTTGGAAAGCTGCATGTAGCAAATCTACTGTTGTTTATGTCTCTGACAGCACCGTCTCCAAGCAGCAAGATATCTCTGTCCTTTACTTTTGGCATAGATTCTCTGTCTCTGTTTGCCTGGTGCTTTTCCACAGATTCATGTCTCCCGTTTTTCATAGAATAGGTTTCATTTACTACATGTTTTTCATTTACAGCAGAGTTTTCTGGTTCATTAATCTTTAGCTCAGTCAGTGGTTGGAATCTGTTTTTTAGCTGGATGTCTGGTGATGTAAGTAAGTAAATTTTATTTATATAGCACCTTTCACAGATATAAATCACAAAGTGCTTTACAAAGTGCAATAAAAGAACAATAAAAGTATGAGAATAAAAATTAAAACCACAAAATATTAAAAACATAAAAGCCCAATCAACTAAAAGCTTGTTTAAATAAAAGTGTCTTCAGCTGCTTTTTAAAAGAATCAACAGAAACGTCCACTCGCAGTGACAGGGGCAGGGTGTTCCAGAGTCTGGGGGCGACTGCTTGGAAAGACCGGTCTCCCCGAGTTTTAAAACAGGTTTTGGGGACCGTTAGAAGGTTTTGACCAGAAGACCGAAGAGCGCGGGAGGAGGAGGAGTAAGGGGTCAGCAGGTCAGTGATGTACTGGGGGGCCTGTCCATGCAGAGCTCTAAAAGTCGAGACTAAAATTTTAAAATCAATTCTGAATTTGACTGGAAGCCAATGTAATGAGGATAAAACCGGGGAAATGTGAGCCCTTCTGTTGGTTCCAGTTAAAATGCTGATGCTACATATGCTCTTGTAATGCCAGCATTCTTTTTTCTGATCCAGTGCTGCTTTGGCTGGGCACCAAGTTTATGCCAGGTGGCATCATTTTGTTTAAGTCCCTTTGCTTTGCTCAGTTTTGGGAATGTATCATCCAAGTTTAAATTCACAGTCTTACCACATTGTGTGATCGGTATTGTCTCCTGAAGTCTTCTTTCAGATTCCACATGTCGTTACTACTGGACAACAAAGCAGAAAATGCGGGACACAGGATTTATGTTGAAAATGCCATGCATTTCTCACGTCAAGTAAGGGTTAGATGCTATACTGCATACATCCAAACTTTTTGTACTTGCTGTAGGAAAGTAACAAGACATCAGAGGAGCTTTCCAAACTCCTGGAGACGACACGTTTGCATCTGGAATCACAACTTCACCGAGCACAAACCGAGAATGGTCAACTCACCGCTCAGATTGAGGTTTGTGGACACAAACCATACAGTTTAATAATTTATAAATTGTTTAATTGTGTTCTTTTTTTTTCAATTGACCACACATTTGTTCTACGGGCCTCAGAGAATGCAGCAGACCCAAGACGAGCTTCATCTGGCGTTGCGTTCGCTGCAGGATGAGCTGCGGATTGCGAAGCGCCTTAGGGATGAGGAGGAGCAGGAGAGGAGGGAACTAGAAGTGGAACGAGCAGAGCGAGCCGAGGAAGAGACGAGGAAACTCGTGGACAAACTACACGATAAGGTCAGTCTGTCAAAAGTAAAAAAAGAAATAAAAATCATGCACATTTAGAATAGATTAGTTCCATTATAATTTAAAGTACATTCTGAAATTGTTTATCATGGAATACTATGGGAAATTATTTTGGTTTAGGGGTTTTAAATGTAGCTTTTATTATTTTTTTTTTTTTAGGTAAGATCTCATGAACAGTTACTGTAGCCCTGCAGGGACATGCTATCATCTGTGAACAAACCTATTAGAAAGGGTCTGATGTTGATTTGATTTTGTTTCTCAGTAAAGTTCATGTTTTTTTTATTTTTCTAAGGAGGCTCAGCTGGCCCGGGCTTTGTCTACGTCCAGCGAGTGGTGCGTCCGTCACTCCAACGAAGCTGCAGCCAAAGAGCAAATGGAACAGGAGATCTCTGCGCTCAAACTGTGAGTCAAGCAGGACAAACGAGTAACAGTGGCATTGTGTGTGATTGCTACGGCTATTCGGCTTAGCAGAATAGAATACTAAAACTTTATAATATTTATATTGTAGTTTGGTCTCTGTATATCTGATTTTAAGGCGGCAGTAGAAATGAACATGACTCTGGACCATAGATTGTAAAAAAAATGGATGTAATCTGCCCATTGGTCCCCTATTCACCAATATTGTCGTTACCACAGGGCAATAAAATGGTGGTTACATCCGGGCTTTTCGGCTTTTACTGCATAGTAAAACAATAGTTTTCAGATATCATAAACGGACATATAAATCAAAAAATTATATTTCATTAAATTCAATTTCATTATATAATTTGTGTATGGGGGTGAATTCAGCTAAAGAGAAAAGGGCTAAAACATAAAAGATGTGACGAAAACAGAACTAAAGTGTCACTCTACCTAACAACCAAAGCAAAGCAATAAAGAGAAGTCATGAATTTCCCCAAAAAAGCTGTAAAAACAATGTGATCATTCTTAAAAGTTAAAGTATATAAAAAATAAAAAATAAGAATAGTTCCATACCTCGGCAGTCACACTATAAACAATACAATGATTTTGAATTACGTTTAAATGGTTATGTTTCTAATGTCTTGGTTGTGTTCAGTCATGTGACCGAGCTCACAGCGCAGCTCCGCTCGGCTGGAGAGAGGGGTCGTAAGGAGCAAGACGAGCTCAGAGACCGTTTACAGCATATCAGCGAGCACAACTCAGCCGTCAAACTTGAAAACCACAAACTCAAGGTAAACTACACCAAAGAGAATTAGTAATGCATTTTATAATTGCAAATGTGGAATTTTACCACTTGTACAAATTGGATTGTGGCTAAATGTGCAAAATGAAAGATTAGTTTTGTATGTTATTTTTCAATTGGATAGATATTTTAATATATCTTAGTCAGAATAACAGCTGGAGAATGGTATTAATTTTCAGGCTGTCACTGCATGTTTACCGCTTAGTCATGCTAAAGCTGTTTCACAGAGTTAGCAAAGAGTTAAGTCGGACATTGTCGCTGTGTAACACAAAAAATACATGAGAAAAAACATGGAGACCAGTGTTTGGTGCCATACTCACACATTTTAGGTCCCAAAGTTTCGAAAGAAAACACTCATGAAGCACTCAACTCCCAAAGTTTGGAGTGGAGCTAAACACTGAAATGATTTTCAAATTCCATTTTTTTTCTAAAACAAAGTCACAGACATTTTGTTATGTGACAGCTCTTGCTTCGTTAATTTAAAAATATTGCATTTCTTTTAAAGAGTGAGTCACTAAAATGTAGGAAATTGCCACAGCTTTCTTAATTTAAAGTTTAGAAAGCGGAGAGTTTACTTAAACATTCTTCTCCTTCACAACTGTTTTCTTGTGTTCTTTTTTCGTTTTAGGATGAGTTGGTGATTTCAGAGGACAGACTAAGAGCTCTTCAGTCTGAGGCTCGTCAGCTAAAAACAAGTCTCAAGAAACATGAAAACCAGCTCGACAAATACAAGAATAAGGTAAAGCCACAACACAATATTTGTTTAGTCCTTACTTTAGTCTTGGTTTATGCTTAGATTTATATATATATATATATATATATATATATATATATATATATCAGAGGCCTGGGAGCTTGAGGGTTCTGCGCAGTATCTTTGCTGTTCCTAGTACTGCACTTTTCTGGACCGAGATGTCTGGTGTTCTTCCAGGGATCTGCTGTAGCTACTCTTCCAGTTTGGGGGTTACTGCCCCGAATGCTCCGATGACCACAGGCACCACTGTCGCCTTCACCTTCCAAGCCTTTTCCAGCTCTTCTCTGAGCCCTTGGTATTTCTCTAGTTTCTCATGTTCCTTTTTCCTGATGTTGCAATCACTTGGTATTGCCACGTCAACCACAATGGCCTTCCTCTGCTGTTTGTCCACCACCACAATGTCTGGTTGGTTCGCCATTACCATTCTGTCAGTCTGAATCTGGAAGTCCCACAGGATCTTGGCTCGGTCATTCTCTACCACCTTTGGAGGTGTTTCCCACTTTGACCTCGGGGTTTCCAGTCCATACTCCGTACAGATGTTCCTGTACACTATGCCAGCCACTTATGGCGCTCCATGTATGCTTTCCCTGCCAGCATCTTACACCCTGCAGTTAAGTGTTGGATTGTCTCAGGGGCCTGTTTGCACAGCCTACACCTTGGGTCTTGTCTGGTGTGGTAGATTTGGGCCTCTATTGCACTGGTGTTCAGGGCCTGCTCCTGTGCAGCCATGATGAGTGCCTCTGTGCTGTCCTTCAGTCCGGCCCGTTCTAGCCATTGGTAGGATTTCTTGATATCAGCCACTTCAGTTATGTTCGGTGGTACATCCCATGTAGGGTTTGTCCTCCCATGATGGTCCCTCCTCCAGCTCCTCTTCCTCTGTTCCCCATTGCCTGAGACATTCACTGAGCACGTCATCTGTTGGGGCCTTATCTTTGATGTACTTGTGGATCTTGGATGTTTCATCCTGGATAGTGGCTCTCACACTCACTAGTCCACGGCCACCTTCTTTACGGCTAGCGTACAGTCTCAGGGGGCTGGATTTGGGGTGGAACCCTCCATGCATGGTGAGGAGCTTTCGTGTCTTAACGTCTGTGATCTGTATCTCTTCCTTTGGCCACCTTATTATTCCCGCGGGGTATCTGATCACTGGCAGGCGTAGCTGTTTATTGCCCGTGCCTTGTTCTTGCCATTGAGCTGACTTCTTAGGACTTGCCTTACTCGTTGCAGGTATTTGGCAGTTGCTGTTTTCCTTGTTACCTCTTTGAGGTTGCCATTTGCCTGTGGTATTCCAAGGTACTTGTAACCATCGTCAATGTCTGCTATTGTTCCTTCTGGGAGTGAGACCCCTTCTGTGTGGACTACCTTCCCTCTCTTCGTCACCATTCGACTACACTTCTCAAGCCCGAATGACATCCCAATGTCAGAGCTGTAGATCCTGGTGGTGTGGATCAGTGAGTCGATGTCCCGCTCACTCTTAGCGTATAGCTTGATGTCATCCATGTAGAGGAGGTGACTGATGGTGGCCCCATTCCTGAGTCGGTATCTATAGCCAGTCTTGTCAATTATTTGGCTGAGGGGGTTCAGGCCTATGCAGAACAGAAGTGGGGAAAGAGCATCTCCTTGGTATATGCCACATTTGATGGATACTTGTGCAAGTGGCTTGCCATTGGCCTCAAGGGTGGTTTTCCACAGCCTCATTGAGTTTGCAATGAAGTCTCTTAGAGTCCTGTACATCTCCAAGCATTCAGTGATCCATGTGTGTGGCATTGAGTCATATGCTTTCTTGTAATCAATCCAGGCAGTGCACAGGTTGGTGCGTCGGGTTCTGCAGTCTTGGGTGACTGTTCTGTCAACCAGGAGTTGGTGTTTAGCTCCTCTGGTTTCTATGCCGCTGCCCTTCTGTGCTTTGCTCATGTATTGATCCATGTGCCCACTTATCTTAGCCGCAATGATGCCTGACATGAGCTTCCATGTTGTGGAGAGACAGGTTATTGGCCGATAGTTGGATGGGACTGTACCTTTTGTGGGATCCTTCAGGATCAGGATTGTACGCCCTTCGGTAAGCCATTCAGGGTGCGTCCCATCCCTTAGCAGCTGGTTCATTTGTGCTGCAAGGCGCTCGTGGAGTGCAGTGAGCTTCTTTAGCCATTAGGTGTGGATCCTGTCAGGGCCCGGTGCTGTCCAGTTTTTCACACCTGAGAGTCTTTCTTGGATGTCTGCCGCTGTGATGGTAACTGGATTCTGTTCAGGGAGGTTGCTGTGGTCCTCTCTCAGAGCCACCAGCCACTGTGCATCACTGTTGTGTGATGCCTCCCTCTCCCATATACTTCTCCAGTATTGTTCAGTTTCCAGCCTTGGATGGTCTGCTCTGCTGTTATTACCCTGCCATTGAGCGTACACTTTTGCAGGTTGAGTTGCGAACAGCCGGTTTATTCTTCTGGCTTCGTTCTCTCTAGTGTACCTCGTTAGGTGGCTGACCAAGGCTTGGAGCCTTTGTTTGGCAGTTTCAAGTGCTTCAGGTATGGGCATCTGGTTGTACCTCTTGGGTACCTGTTTTCAGTTGGCTTACTTCTCTACGTGTCTGCTTGATCTTAGCCTCCAGCCTTCGTTTCCATGGTGGGTACTGTTTCTCATGGCTCCCATGGTTGCTCTTATAGCCAAGCATCTCGAGGATCACTGCTGCGGAGGTGTATAGCAGCTCATTGGTTTCAGTGATGGATGTGGTAGGGATCGCACTCAATGCTGCATTCACATCTTCTAGGAGACTTTCTGATGGTACTTCACTTAGCTGTTGTAATTGGCGTCGGGGTTGCCTTGTATTCATTCTCGCCATGATCTTGTCTTTCAGGTCAGTCGCTGCCTCGTTCAGCGTTATTTCACTTGTTGGGGCTTCATACCCAATCTCTGGTTGGGGAGCCCCCGTTGGCTCCCCTCTGACCTCTCGTCCTGGTCCCCCTTGCCGTAGCATTTTTTGTGTTGTATCTCGTCAATCTCAAGTTGTGATAGCAGTTGCCGCTTGTGAATGTTGGAACACTGAGCTACTAGTTGCTTCAATGTAATCCTGGATTGTGGGTTTCGCAGTAACCATTCATCCCACATTCTCTTCATGTAACCCCTCTGACTAGGGTTACTGGAGTAGTAGCATTCCAACAGAGCCTTGTTATCACATCTCGCCCATCTCCGTCTTGTGTGTGTGTGTATGTGTGTGTGTGTGTGTGTGTATATATATATATATATATATATATATATAATCGATTAAAAAAAATTAACTAATTAATTGCACATTTTCTGTAATTAATTGCAATTAATTGTGTTTTCCCCCAAGCTTGTTATCATCTCCGTCTTGTGTGTGTGTGTGTGTGTGTGTGTGTGTGTGTGTGTGTGTGTGTGTGTGTGTGTGTGTGTGTCTGTGTGTGTGTGTCTGTGTGTGTGTGTGTGTGTGTGTGTGTGTGTGTGTGTGTGTGTGTGTGTATATATATATATATATCGATTAAAAAAATTTACTAATTAATTGCACATTTTCTGTAATTAATTGCAATTAGTGTTTTCCCCAAGCTTGTTATCATCAATATTTAAATTAGGGCTGGGCAACGATTAAAATGTTTAATCGCAATTAATCGCACAATGTTCTGTGATTAATCGCGATTAATCGCATTATACACAAAATTTAATAATGAATTCAAAATTAGTATACTGCATACATTTTAAAAGAACTGCTATATGAACAAAAGTGCAATAACATTTGGTTTGCACTTTAAACAACACTTTAAACAAATAATGTGCTTTTACAGCAGTTAAAACATTTCTTGTAAATCTGAACTTAAACATTAATGTAATCAAATTAAATATTAAAACCAAAAATATTTGCCACTGACAGGGCATTAATATTTTGTTTAGTTTGTTATAGAAAAACAAGTTATGTCCAGAGCTTCAATCATAACATTATAACAATATAAACAATATAAATGTCTCTCTTGTGTTTTCATTACAGTCAGAGCATGTGAATGCAGTTCCCGCGTTTCACACACCCTCTCCCTTTCACTTGCCAAACTCAAGGGTGCATGGGTAATGTAGTCTCTGCTCTTGGTGGGGCGAATTAGGAAGCGTGCATTGTGAAGGCGCTCTGGAAAGCGGCAGAGCAGGCAAAGGATTAAAACCTCTATTAAAACAGATGTCCAAATGGCGTACCAGTGCGCTAAAAGCACGTTCTGGGCGCACGGAGAAGTGGCGGTACTGAGTACAGGTGCGTGCCGGCCCATAAAGCACTGGATGAGCGGCTCATACACATGCAGTCATTCGTCTTTCACCATACTAATCGGCCGGCGTGCGCGCGCGCGATAAAATAATTGTCGGCGTTAATTCATTAATGCGTTAACGCGATAAAAAGCAGCGTTAACTTGCCCAGCCCTTATATATGTGTGTGTGTGTGTGTGTGTGTGTGTGTGTAGTGTGTGTGTGTGTGTGTGTGTGTGTGTGTGTGTGTGTGTGTGTGTGTGTGTGTGTGTGTGTGTGTGTGTGTGTGTGTGTGTGTGTGTGTGTGTGTGTGTGTGTGTGTGTGTGTGTGTGTGTGTGTATATATGTATATATATATATATATATATATATATATATATATATATATATATATATATATATATATATATATACACATATATATGAGAGAGAGATATAGATAGATAGACAAATCTATTGTATAAATATAAAATCTCTCTCAGCTGCGCGAGTGTCGCCTGGAGTCGGAGCAGTTCTGCCTGAAGCTGGAGGCCACAGAGAAACAGAGCCGAGAGCTGGAAGTGGAGCTCTCTCTAGAAAAAGAGGACATGAGACGACAGCTCCAGAACCGGCTTCGGGAGTTAGAGATGCTTCCCGAAAAACTGAGGCGAACTGAGCAGCAGCTGAAGGACGCACAGTTCAACACCGAAACTTACGAGAAAAGGAACAGCCAACACAACACAGCGCTCGCTCAAGTCAGACTCAAGGTCAGGCCCAGGGAGGTTTTACTGAAAATGGAAGGAAGAAAGACTAAACTTTCTGCTTTAAAATTGGTTTAGACTTGTGTTGGCTTAGTTTGATCCACTGTTGTCTCTGTTTAAGGAGCAACTAATACTTATTGCCTTGACAAATTGCTTCTTTTTTCAGGTTGAACAGCAGGGTGCTCAGTTGGACCTGGTTCAACAGAGGAACACACTGCTACAAGATGAGAACAAGAGCTTTCAGAAGAAAATACAGACTTTAGAGAGGTATGAACAGAAAATGATCCTACCTTAAAACTCCTGTCCTCATGCTTTCACGGTACCTGCCTTTTTTTTTTTTTAACCAAACCAATTTTCTGCTGTAAAACACACAACATCAAACTGAAGTCTAGGGCTTACTTTGAACTTCTATCTCTGTTTTCTTTTTTTGTGCTGTTTGTCTGTAGCAGGCATGGTCAGTGCTGTGTAGATGAACTGGCCAAAAGGAGTGTCCCTTATTCAAATGGGAGTAAACACACTTTTATGCAAGCATGCAATTTGAACATTCTCATCTATTAAAATCCTTTGTAATTAAGCCTAGAATGTCTGAAGCTCTCCTTTTTTTATGAATGTGAACGTTTCATCTGTGAAATAAGATCTAAGATCAGCTGTGGAGCAGACTTTTGCAATCTAATTTAATTTGCTGCTCTGAGTGAGTCTAATTACCTTACATACAGCCAAGGGGTAGATATCTATGTGCATTTTAAGATAGAGTTCTAGGTCAACGTTTATAACACTAAAAAAAACAGCCTCTATTGCCTAAAGTGTTGTACAGGCTCAATAAAGCTAGAATGATGCAAATCATGTATGTAAGAGCAAAAATGAACGTTGGCATATTAGGATAATATCACCATATAACAAAATGAGTGGACTTTTTTAAGAAAATACCTAATTTGGAATTTGGAGGGGGTCTCTTCAAAACTTGTTCTAAAAAAAAAAACATGTTATCTTCTCTTACCTTGAAATATATTGCCTAAAATCAAAATTTAAGAGGTGTGACCCTCGATGCACATTTCCTTACTTGACAAAAGGCTTAACCCTGACCAAGGCTTTTGGAAACTTACATTTATTTTTATCTGCTTTGTTGCAGGAAACTGGAAGAGTTGAAGACTGAGAGCAGATCCCAGTCTCAGGCTTTGGTGTTGAAGGAAAGTCTGGTTCATAACCTGGAGCAGCAGTTGAAGGCGAAGACTCTAGAGGCCAGCGTTTTGTCTACCAGACTCCAACACAGTGTGGACGACACCAACAAACAGGTCTGTAGTGGTCTCCATAATGAGTTTTTTTGCAAAGTTGTTAGTGTTGTTCTTACTAAGACTGACTATAGTCAGTAACTTTTCAGGATTAGCACCCAATAAAGGACTGTTGTGTCACATTAAAATGATAAAACACTTGTTTGCTCAGGTGGACGAGGGCATGCAGATGTTACTGGCCAAAGAAAGATTGTCTCAGTCCAAAACCCTAGATCTACAGAGTGAACTGAGTCGAGCCAAAACAGAGCTAAGTCTCCTGCAGAGGAGCAAACACGAGGTGCACCACCGCTCATTTCACAGTAAGATCATTTAGAATGGCTTTTATACTCAGTCTTGTTTGTGTTGTTTACAGATGGAGCGCCGTTTCCTGAGCCAGCTGCAGAACATGAAGGAGAGGCTGGAGCAG